>JAJHUR010095880.1:9548-52233 GCA_027495735.1 Lutjanus campechanus | reverse complement strand
TATCTATACTATGCTGCATATCGCTCCACGGCTTTCATAATTAATGTAGTCCAGTATTTGGAGGTCAGTTATGCACCCTACAGTTGTTTATTTAATAAATATTTATCAAATAATGAAGTTAAGTGCAAAGTATAAATTCCGTCTAAAAATATACCGAATATAGACGTTGAAATTAGGTCTAAAAAAAACCTAGACGTCTAATATACGTCTTTTGCTCAGTGGTTAGTGTCATATCAACTACTTCTGGCTGTTAAATAGACATCCAGATTATGGCCTATTGAAACGTCTATTTTCAACTAGTTCTGGCTGTCTGTAGACATCATGTATTGGGCCGAGTTGAACGTCTTTTCTTAGTGTCATATCAACTAATTCTGGCTGTTAAATAGACATCCAGATTATGGCCCGTTGAAACGTCTACTTTTGACTATTTCTGGCTGTCTGTAGACGTCCAGACTTGGGCCAGGCCAAACGGCTTTTATCCATGTCACCTAGCAACTACATCTGGCTGTCGCATGGACGTCCAGATTATGTCCTCTTGAAACGTCTACTTTTGACTATTTCTGGCTGTCTTTAGACGTCCAGACTTGGGCCAGGCCAAACGGCTTTTATCCATGTCACCTAGCAACTACATCTGGCTGTTGCATGGACGTCCAGATTACGACCTGGACGGACAGACGTGATATCAACTTGTTTTAGACGTCTACAGACGTTGCTTGCTCAGTGGGTTGTGTCAGCCTACGTTTTTCTTAATATATGTAACATGTTCTGTGCTTAAAGAAGGTGAATAAAAATACAGTTTTCCCATTTATTGTCATAGCATGTCCCAGGTAATGTGAAATGGTCTTGACTAGATTTCCAGGGAACTCCGTGTTACGGGATGAAATCCTACTTCTGACATTGTATGAGAAATTAGAGGTTCCTTCTGTTTCCATTGCGTGGTGCTATTACTTTGACTCCTGATTGTCATGTGGATGTATTCAGGGTGAGACTTTTATCATACTTGTGAAGTTTGGTACAGATCAGACCATTTATACCAAAATTATAGCATTTTCCTGTTTCATGGTGAGACAGCAAATTGACCACAAAATTCAAAATAACTAACTTCCTGTTGGGTTTAGCCTAGGGGTCCCAGAGACTTTTTTGTGCGTTTGCGTGTGTTACATGTGTGTACCGACTTTCGTGCATATCGGTGAGACGTCCTATGGCGGCTACCGTTAGGAGTGGGCGTGGCCAAGTCATTTAGCCACGCCCATTGATGAAATTCATACTATATGTTCAGGTTTGGACTGGTAATGAACATCTGAAGTTTCATGCAGATCTGACCAAGTACACTGAAGTTAAGGCCACTTCCTGTGTTTTGGCGAAACATCAACCTTCGCCGCGCTCTCAGAGCAACACCGTTTGACATGACCTCAAGATATTCACAACATAGAATTACCAAGGTCTGAAGAGCTGTCTGAGCAGATTTGAATTGGATATGCTCAACACACTTGGAGCAGTTGGTCAGACTGTAAAACATGCCATTTCCTGTCGCCAGCAGGAGGCGCTATGACTATCATGAAATATTGTCATGGACATGTGTTCAGGGTCCGACTATGATTAAATATGTTAAGTTTGGTGCAGATCTGACCTTTTCTGCTAAAGTTATAGCAATTTCCTGTTTCATGGCGAATCGCCAAAATTCGACCTTCCACAGCAGGCGTGCCCTTGAGAATCTGCAGGACCTTTGAACAACTTTTAATCACAACCTAGTCTAGAAGGTAGCCAGCGATTTTGAAGCCGTTCTGATGAATCCTGTAGGAGGCGTTCGTTAAAATACGACGTGTGTGCGACGCCAAAAATGACCACGAAACTCAAAATGGCCGACTTCCTGTTGGGTTTAGCCTATGGGTCCAAGAGACTTTTTTGTGCGTCCGGGAGTGATACATCAGTCTACCGATTTTGGTGCACCTCGGTGAAACATGCTGCAGGGGCTGCTGTTTTAAGGGCGTGGCCAAGCCGGATAGCCACGCCCCCTTCCCAAATTCATATCATATATTCAGGACCCGCCTGTTAACTAACATGCAAAGTTTCATCCAGATCCGACCAAGTAAACTGACCTTAAGGCCACGTCACGTGTTTTGGCGAAGGTCAACTTTCGCCACGGTCTCAGGGCGACGCCGTTTCACGATACGTCACAATCTTCATAATGTGGCATCATCAAGTTCTGACAGCCTTTCAGACCAAATTTGAGTTGAATATGATCATCGTGCTCAGCACAGCACCTCAAAATGTAAACATCTCATTTCCGATTGCCAGCAGGTGGCGCTATGACTGTGACGAGAGATTTTTTGCAAATGTATCTTGGGCGGGACTCTGATCAATCAGCGAAAGTTTGGTCCAGATTGAACCTTTTGGAGCAAAGTTATAGCGATTTGATGTGTCATGGCGAAACATCAAACTTCGTCGCGCTCCCAAGGCCACGCCCTTTAACGAAACTGCACGACCTTCGGAATATATCATTACCAACTTGTTAAGGTCTCCCTGACCGAATTTTATGTGGATATGTCCAACGTGCTCGGAGCGCCATTGCAAAGTCTAAAATATGACATTTTTAATCACCAGCAGGGGGCGCTACAGTTATCACAAAATATTGTTATGAAAATGTGTTCAGGGTAGGACTACTATCACACACAAGAAGTTTTGTTCAGATTGGACCATGTACCCCAAAGTTATAGCAACTTCCTGTTTCATGGCGAATCGCCAAAATTCGACCTTCCACAGCAGGCGTGCCCTTGAGAATCTGGCAGACCTTTGAACAACTTTTGATCACAAGGTAGTTGAGCTCACCCAAACCAAGTTTGAAGTCAATCCGAGCAATTCTGTAGGAGGAGGAGTTCAAATACAACATGTGCGAAACGCCAAAAATGACCACAAAATTCAAAATGGCCGACTTCCTGTTGGGTTGAGCCTATGGGTCCAAGAGACTTTTTTGTGCGGCTGGGCGTGATACATATGCCTACCAATTTTCATGCGTGTTGCTAATACGCGCTGTTGGGGCTACCCTTTAGATGGTGCTATAGAGCCATTTCGCCCCGCCCACCACCAAGGACCCTATCAGACATAAATTTACACCACGACTGACGCGACTGCCAAATTTCATGAAGTTTTGAGCATGTTCAGGCCTCCAAAAAAGCGATTTAGTTGGCCGTAAAATAATAATAATAAATAATTCCTTCAATTTCAATAGGGTCCTCGCACGAGGTTCGTGCTCGGGCCCTAATAAATACTCAATGGGTTAATTCAGTGGACACTAACATGTTCATGTCATTATCTGGCTTTTGGTCTGCTGCAGGGTGGATAACACGGAGGCAAAGATTAACATAGAATTAACTGGTAAACTCTATAATAACCATGTGCTGACTTGAACCTGACAGACTTAAAGTAGGCTACACCATGGCTTAATCATGCAAGTATACGGAGGAGGATCAGGGCCAGGCATAAGAGAAACAATGAGAGGAGAAAGAATTTTTTATTTTCTTGTCCTCTTTCCTTGTTCTTTGTGCTTCTAACGTGGATAAGAAGACTACGTAGTCAAACTGTTTATTTTCTGTCTGTCTTTATTGATTGGGAGGCTGCCCAGGGTCTTTTATTTTGAAAATTGTCTGGATCCTGTCTGCTTTTTCTGTGTCTGACTTCCTGCCCGCTCGATATGCTCTGTGATTATTGACGCGGCATCCATCAAAATTAGACTCGGTGCGTATTTGAAGCGGAGCGGAGCAGAGAGCTGCTTCTGGGACATGCGGAGACGCGGCTGGTGGAATCACAATCAAGCCATAAAGAAAAATATATCAGAGGAAGAAGATTTTTTTTGGTTTGTGGATTTGAGAATAATGTCGAAATGCTGAGAAGTCGACATGTTAAGAATAAACTTGAAATACCATTTCAAGAATGAAGTCAATTTATTTCAGTTTCACTCTCAACAGTTCGACTTCCTCCTCTCATGGGTTGCCTGGCATAAGGTTTAAAAATGTGAGTCACTGACTACAGGAATAGTTTGAACAGGGACACAGCTAGCCTGGTTCTGTCCGATGGTAACTAGCAGGTGACATCTTTGATTCATCCATACAAAAACTGAAGTGTAAAGATGAATCTTTTACGGGGAGGTTACATCCCAGACTGTCACACGTGCTGAGCAATTGTCAGGCAACATTGGAGGTTCCAAGGAAATATGAGATTTTTTAGTATGTTTTGCAACCCAAAAATGAATGAAACCAATAATAGACGGGGGCATACTATTCCCGAGGAAACATTACAGAATGCAAGCACTGGAAACTAGGCCAGCATAAATTTCATACGATCCATTGCAGTGCTGACGATGACAACAACAATAACATGACAGACAAAGGCAGACAGCAATTCAAATGTCAGTGAGGTTTCACTTTACCAGTCATAATATATTCTATATATCTTTCTGATTGATTTTAACCTAAAGCTTAACTCTCTTGCTTTTCTGTCTGTCTTTATTTATGTATTATTTTAAAAATTCAATTTAGTTTGTCTCAGCTCTCCTGTATTGTGTTAAGTACGTTTTTGTGCCTGATGTCGTGCGTAAATTTAACTGTCGTATCCATATTTTTGTTTTTGTACAGATTAAACAAACGGGCTTGCTACTTCTTTCCCCTTGTTTCTAGTTTTTATGATAAACTTATCTAATCCACTGCTGGCTTCAGCTACATAATGTACCATACAGATATGGGACGTATCAGTAGTGTCAATCTTTTCATTCAGGCCCAATTCTCAGCGAGAGAGCGAATATGCATGTTTCCTTTACTCCTCTACAACTCATCTGGGAGATTTTAAGTGGTTAAGTATTTTTTCAGCGGCTCACTTGAGCTTTGACAGAAAAAGGGCTTTGAGGTTTAAAACAGTGATGTGGAATAAGCCACAAGTTCACATTTGATAAACCCACAGTATCTGACCTGACTTTATGGTCCAAGGTTGAGCATGACTCTGACACCGCTCAGCCTTAAATAATAAAGCCAGGCTGTGAGAGGTTTCTGGCTCTGGCAACAGTGGATTTTACAACCCAGCTGTGTTGGCTCTGGACAGGAAAGTGCTTCATTCTTTCTTTGGCAGCCTCACAATGAGTCAAACACATTAAGACCAATTCCTTTGTCACTGAGCTCTGTGTTAGCTTCCTCTCCTCTACGAGCTTTGCCACCATCACGCCTCTCCTGGCTGCTTTTTCAGTCGCTGAAAGTGTCTCAGTTTATATTTATGTCATGGCTCAAAGCAGGGCAAGGCTTTAAAATAGCCTGGTGCCTTTTATGTTTTGCAGCAGGTAATGTGATGTGCACAGGAGCTTTTGTTTGCCACTCCAAGAATGTGGAAGGGATTTTTAAAGGTCAAATACTGTAGACTCCTAAAACAGACCATTTAGTCAAAAAACTAAAGCAAAAATAACAAAATGGAAATAAATTTTAAAAATTTAAAGGTGGAAATATTTCACTTCAAGTGAAAGACATGCAAATAATTTTCCTTAAGTAAAAGGCATAATTATTAGCTTCAAATTTGCATTACTTAGTCCACATTCAGACAGAATCAGGCGGTGAGGCAATTAGCCACAGGATGGTGCGGTTGTGTGCTGGGTGTGTACTCGTCCCTAGAACCTAACTGCTGTGAAACAATCAGAAAATAATATTTTATTTCTCTCGTTAACTGACTTTCTCACGACCAGCACTCCCTCACCTCAATTAGTCCCTAACTTGCATGACCACAGCTGCACTCTCTCTCTAAAACAAACAAATGGAAACAAACCAAAGGAAGCTTCTTGGTGTTGCTATTTTGCAGCATAAACTACAGCCAGTCCCAGACGTCAAAGCTCGGTACATGAAATAAACCAAGGAAAGACACAACTGGAAGAGTATCGTTGTTTGGTCCATGAAGTCCAGACATACTGTATTTCCTGCTGCCTGCGGAGCAGTCTGAGCACTAGCTTACATGACTGGCCACTACAGCGTGACACTGGATTGCATATCTCCACTGATGCTGTTTCAACTTTTCCACTGCATGTTGCTGCGTTTCCTTCTTCATCTCCTGCAGCCTAAACGCACTACACCGTTAAGAACTACTGACATAACTACAGTATAGTTTTTACTGATGTTTGATTTGGGGATTATCCATCTCCTCTTAAATATTAACAAATCACTTCGCCTGAGAGCAACAACAGAGTCAGCTGATAAATCTCTGATGAATTGTTGATTTAAAAATATTACATTGTGCAGCTCTAAGTATCAAATCTATAAAGAGGGTTAAGTTGTCCAGAGGATGCAAGCTATGGTTTAGTTGAGTAAAGCTTTAAAGGATTTGTATAGAATTTAAATGATCTGGTTATCATGACAAGTGTCTGGACCTTTCAGTCAAAAACATCTTGCAATCAACTGACCATGATGTCGTCAGGTGTTGTATGTTTTTCGTTTGAACATCTGTTTCTGTACAGATCCTTTTGTCGGACACATTGTGCTGTTGTCCAACACAGGTGTTAAACGTCCGGTCAGCCACACCTTTATGAAAACTAGCACCGAGGTTAAAGCCCATTTCCGAAAATAAATACAAGTCAAGTGGAAAGCAAGGCTCTGCTCACAGCTACAGCAGAAGACTCAAAAGTCACTCTTCATTCTAATAATACATGTTAAAGTCTTTTTAAAAATGTAAATGTTTTTTCCAACTCTAGGACAGCTGTAGTTCTAATGCTGAACTGGATGACATCATGTAATGATGTAATGTAATGTAATGTAATGTAAAATCACTAAAATCCTTTATTAATTAAGGAATCGCATTTTTCATAAAAACAGTGGAAAGTGGTTGTTTTCATCTGACACAGCAGCAACACTAATGTTCTCTGTGTTCTTAATGCAGTTGTCTATCATGGTCAGACATCTCTGCACAGCGCTCAGTGCAGGAGAAAGGTCTCACTCCACACACAATCATTCTGACACAGGGGAAAAAAAACGCTCTGGCTTGTTTATATTTCTGTAAAACAAACACAATCATGTTGGATGGTGTTAAACCCAGGATGCAGCGACATTGTCATTGCATTGCAAAATATAAACATTTGGACATGGTTAGGCAAACCCTGGCATTAAAATGGTTAAATTCACGCAAAAGTAAAAACTGCTGGCTTGTTGACGTTTGTACCGTTAGTGACTAGTACAGTATAAATCACAGGTTTCATAATGATACGATATTATACTTGCTGATATCACAAAGTCTGTCATGATACGATTTCGATTATTGATTCAGTCGATATCAGACAGTATCATATATCGAACACAAAATCAGTTACATTTATGTGAATTCACAAAAATAAAGTAAATTATATATCGACAATTTTATGACTGAAGTCTAGTAGACATATGTGACACACACATGCCATGGGAATTTCAAAATAAAAGTGACAACATAGAAATCGATATTTTCATTTTGCATTAATCATATTATATCACTGAAGATTTAACCAATATATTGATCCAGATCGATGTATCGTTGCACCACTATTAACGACCAGTTGCTAACTCGCCATTTTCAGCATGTAGGTTGCAAGCTCGGAGGTTTATATCATCTCATTTAGTAACAGGGAGTTTGAAAACGCAGATAGCGGAAAGGGCAGTCATCTCAAATAAAATAATGTTCAGTTTCTTTTATAAATATCTGCTAGTTTATGACATTTGCATCTTTACTAGTCAGAGCTCTGTGATTTCCTACCTAATAATTAATGTTCAATTGTAGCAACAACAGGGTTGGCATGACCTGTTTTTCAGCCCCAGGGAGTGTTTGCAGGTATTTTCAGGCTGCATACAAGCTGGACAACCTTTACCAATAAATTAGGCAATATGTGTGTGTGTATGCCCTGAATGGTGAAATCTGGAGGATGGTGGCAGGACAGTAGGAGAAAATTGTTCAGAGTGACTTTAGCGAGAAAATCAACCAAGTGAAGGTGACAAAAATAGAATTTTGAAAAGTGAGGGGAACATGACGTCTGGCCTGTCCCCAGTGGAAATAACACCCTTAGTCATGGGCATGTATGCTGTGCATCCTTTTACCTCAACAAGCCCCCAGAATTCAACTGAAGAGGAATCTTCCAGTGACATTATGAGCCCTCTAGTTAAACTTTGTCTTTGTCTAAGATGAATTTTAAATAAGACCTTCATTTACTAGTTAAATCACAAACGGATAGCAAACAAATTACTCTGCTCTGAGCTGTTTAAACAGTGAAGTGTTTGTCTAATTATCTACTCATCAGCCTGCAATGCCTCCAGCAAACAAAGAGGAGAGCACGATGTCTGTTCAGGACATTTTACATGGTTTATGTCAAAGGTGTATTTACATATTTGAGCTCTTACATCTATGCATTGGTGGTGTAGTGAAGTCCAAAGATGGGTTTTGTTGTACCACAGCTTTGTCTAAAGGAGTCATGTATCTGCAGCCTGTGCTTATCTGCAAATGTTTTAATTGTATGTTTACATGTTGATTAGAGTCGTGAAGAGGATGCTGCTCTCAGCTTCACACAGTCTTTGCTCAACAAATAAGTGAAGTTTGGCTGCAGTTACATGTTTATCTGTGGGCTTCTTGACATATTTCATTTCATGATGAGCATTTCTCTGTTTGTTATGAACAAATCCATCATTTATTTGTCATTATAGTTTAGTGACTAGCAGGGTTAGGAGGGTTACTTTAAATATATATTCTGATACAATTATTAATTACCTGTTAAATAATGTCGTTGGTAATATAATCTAAATAACACAATATTAAAGTAATGTAACCGTTACTTTTGGATTACCTCAATATAAAATCTGGTGAAATTGTTTAGCTTGATATAGTGTTTTTAGGGCTGCAACTAATGATTATTTTCATAATCGATTAATCTGTAGATTGTTTTCTCAATTAATCGATTAGTTGTTTGGTCCATGAAATGTCAGAAAATTGCAAAAATGTTGATCAAAGCTGAAAATGACGTCCCCAAATGTCTTGTTTTGTCCACAACTCAAAAATATTCATTTTCCTGTCAGAGAGAAATAAAGAAACCAGAAAATACTCACATTTAAGGAGCTGAAATCAGAGAACTTTTACTTTTTTTAAACATTATAAAATGACTCGGAAACAATTAATAGATTAATCAAAATAAATGCAGATTAATTTAATAGTAGACTATTTAATAGATTAATCATTACATCTCTAAATGTTTTATGTTTGTTATTAGGTTTATAAGTTCATCCAGCTGTTCCATCCTTTGTTTGTGAAATTGATTGATAGATTGATTGATTTACAGAAAAAAAAAGGATCACCAACTAAATGTATCCATAATCTGATTACACACTTTTTAGCTGTAACTATAATAGAACACAATTACCTTTTATCTATTCAGATTCTACTCAGTTTTTAGGCTTCTGCACAGTTCCAGTATAGCAGGTAAAGTGGACACATAGTCGTGCTGCAGTGAAGTGAAAATATCTGGTATTCTTATTCATTGTTACTATGAAAACTGACATTGTGCTCAACTGTCAGCTCTTGTGAGTGTCTTGATTAACACTATTTTAAGAAGACTAATTAATGTAAAGTTCTGTGCTACTGTCTTCATGCTTCATGTTTGTAGATCTTCTTCTTCTCTACAAGAAATTGATTATTCTTCTTTATTTTATTTTAATTCTAAATAAGAATGTATAAGGCTATGATATGTCATTTTTCAGTGATCTCCAAATCCTCTTGTACATGGGGCTGGGAATTAGCTGTAAACCAATTATCGACCTGAACAATTATCAGATCTGATATTCAACATTTTCATGACTATCAGAATCACTGCTTTCTGATTGCCAATAAGATAAATTCAATTAAAAATGTGCTATTTTGGCTCTGATGTAACTACCTCTCTGTGTCTGGAGCCACCATTCTGTCGTCTCACTCAATGTCCCGACACTATCTGACTGGTTACATGTCTCGAGTAATAGCCTATCAACACTGAAGGCTGCTGTGCCGCAGACAGGCAGTCAGGCAGACAGTCAGTCAGACACGAACAAATGCATTTGCAGACTGGAGGAGCTTCACTGAGCGAGCAGAGCTGTGTTTCAAAGTTAAGGCAGCAGATATTTCCAAATGGTTTCCACGGTAAAATTCCTGATGACAAGTATTAACATTTAAAATCTTAATTATCATTAAAACCATGTGGGATTAACCAACCAAAGTTAGCAACAGTCTCACAGGTGCTGCATGCAATGTGGTTTTGTTTTGCATCAGTGAAAACAGTGACATCACAAAGGACATGATACCATTTTAAATTGAGCTGTTCAATATAAAACCTGGAGAAATGGTTTTAGTGTGTGTATCAGTACTTTTTTTTTTTTTAACCTTTTTAGCACATATTAACAATACCACGATAATACTGATAACCATGATAATTTTGGTCACTATAATCATGATATGAAATTTTGATAATCTGCAATCAAAATCCTCCACACTAAAGTAGCAATAACATCACAATCTCGTCATCTATTTCCGTGATGACTAGCACACCGATTTTCACAGTTACACAAGTCAAAATGCCCAAATAATGCTCTTTGTTGCAGTGATAATGTGAGCATAAAAGCTTTTCAACAAGTTTTTGAATTATTCTGAATTCTGATAACAAGATTCAATTTTTACTGCAAAGGTACATCATTTATGTACATCATTTTCCTAATACTAACAAGTGGTATCGGTCCTGAAAAATAAAAACATACCAGTCGTCCCCTGGCTAGTAATGACCCTCAGTACTGTTTTGCATAAAGCGATGTGTGTCTGCAGCACAGAATATTCATCACTGTCAAGCGACAAAAGCTGGTATCAAATGTGTGAACAGATGTAATCTAGTGTTTATATAACCTGAGCAAGGTATCAAAAAAGTACCATTCAGACATCTGCACTGGGAGTCAGATATCAAAGTGGCAGTAGAATTTAGATAAAACCCAGTCCAGATGTTATAACATATCAAAGAACCCACAGGCAGTCAGAGGCAGTGGATCAATCCATCTGCTTGTAGGCCAGTGCACTTTTGTCCCTTAACAAGACACTAATTGATTATTTAGCTGATTACAGAGATGCAGAGGAGCCCTGGGACTTCAGCAGGGGAAATTAAAACCATTAATCTTGTCCAGAGGTGCCCAACACATAAGAGGCAACTAATTCAATTATGACTGCAAATAACGAATTTATTTTTCATCGTCGATTAATCCATCAGTTATTTTTTTCTCTATTAATTGATCTGTTGTTTGATCTATAACATGTCCAGAACCTAATATTCATATTTGAGAAGCTGAAATCAGAGAATTTGTGCATTTTTTGTGCACTCAAAATGATTACTCGATTGTGAAAATAGTTGGTGATTAATATAATAATTGATCAATAGTTGCAACTCCACTGTCTTTGGACGATCTTGTTGACTCCACTGCAACTTTTTAGTTGTGGTATTTCTTGTTGATTCTATTGTGTCCCCACTACTGCCTGTAATTAAATTTTGAATTTAACTGCTTTTATATAGTTTATATTTAATCTATTCTTATTATTATGCACTATACTTTGTATTCATATTTTTCTAATTTTCTTTTTTATCTGTAGTTATTTACAGGCATTTACTGGTATTTGAAAAGTCTAAACCAGAAAATATTCACAATTAACTTTTTTTTCCTTTAAAACCAATTACTCAAACAAATTAATTGATTATTGATTTAGTAGTTGACAACTAATCAGTCCCTCCTAGAAGCTGCGACTGCAACAATTAAGGCAAATTCAACCAATACCCGTGAATTATACACAACCTTATAATATACAGTAGTCCAATCGCTGCAACTTTTCTGCATGTTTGATCAATAACTGTAGCTACACGCTAGTTTTACCAATCATAGCAGTCCACCACACAAACGTCATACATGTTTGTTTCAGTGAACTCAATGTTCTGATATTTACCATATCTCTGTTGTTGTTTTGTTTGTTTGTTTGTTTGTTTGTCACATGTACTGAAAAGAACACAAGGCTAGCCATTGTTATTGGGCACTTTCATATTATACAAAAAAAGATATTTTCTACTTTTTGCAATTTTCACTTGCTCCTGTTAAAGGGATAGTCCACCCAAAAATGAAAATTCAATCATTATCTACTCACCCTCATGCCAGTTGAGGGTAGGTTTATTTTGTTAGTCCACAAAACACTGCTGGAGTTTAACAGAAAAACAGTGTTGCAGAATCCACCAAACAATGGAAGTGAATGGTGACCAGTTTTCAACCATAAAAAGAAACCATAAAATGCCTCTGAACTGCTTGTCTAGTGTAATTCAAGTCTCCTAAAGTCCTGACATGCCATTTGCACACCGACACTGATTCAGGCTAAAAACATGGTGTACATAACATTTTTTTAGTCAACTTGGCATGTTGGGGCTTTAGGAGACTTTGAGCAGTATGGAGGCATTTTATGTTTTTATTCTGTTTTTTTTTTTGTTTTTTTTAAACATTTGAAAGCTGGTCACCATTCACACCATTGTTTAGGAGATTCTGCAATGCTGTTTTTCTGTGAAACTCCAGCAGTGTTTTGTGGACTAGAGAACTCAGTCAGCATGAGGGTGAGCAGATAATGACAGATTTTTCATTTTTGTTGGAACTGTCGCAAAATGAGCCTGCAAAATCCTTGAGGGGCTGACTAACTGATCAATCAAATAACAGCTATAATTGCAGCTTTAAATTCTATTATTCTCTTAGGCCTCCATCAGTTGACTGAGCAGGTCTCATGGAGGTACAGACTGTATACAGAGGACTTGTCCCGCAGGTTGACAGGTAGTCTCTCTTACCTGGATGGGGCATTGTGATGGTGTCGTTAGCACTGATGGAGCCCACATTGTAGATGACAACTGCAGAGGCGTTGAGGTTTGCTACGTTACGGATTTTCTCTCGGTATGTACAGTTCCCCGCAGCCACCAGCGCCACCCAGGCGGTGTTGTGGGAGACGGGAGGGAACCTGATGCTGGGGTCGCACGCCTGTTTATCCTGCGGGAGGGTCGGCACCAGCACCAGACCTCGGGCTTCTTTCTTGGGCGAGTGCTCGCCGTACCGACCGCACTCGCTCTTCTCCGTCCTCACCTCCGAAGTGACGGGGTCCAGATAAGTGATGTTAACAAAGGCCGTGTACCATTCTTCTTTCTCCGCCACCGTGAAGTCCAGACACAGCAAGTGGACGAAACAGAAAGACAGCAGCCACGTCGAGAGAGCCAGACTGCGGCAGGCTCGGATGAGGGACGGGGCCATGATTGTGCGGCTGGTTTGGGATGGAGCTCCGCCGGCCGGGTCTCCTCCTCTCCTCCTCCTCCTCCCTCTGTTTACAAGTGAAAACAGTCGGCGTTCATAATAACATCCAGAGGCAGACACCAGTCCTCACAGACAGACGAGGTGTCCTAAGAATAACTGAGCTTACGGGCAGGTGTCAGTCCACTACACACCACCACCTGCAGGAAGGGACATGACGCCGTGTTGTTGTTGGCTGGTCCCCTCCTCGCTCCGGATTGGCTGACAGCTCATCACCACGTGACCTGGGCGTGGACACGGTGCCTCTGACGGCCCGTGACATGAGGAGAAACTAAAATAGATCATGAAAACCAGTCATTCCTAGGGACTTTCCCATTTAAATAAACTTGAATCTTTGAGTTTTAAAAACCTCCAAAAATTGTATTTCAAAAAATTACTGAGTAAACCAAATGAATAGTGGTTAATATTTTAATATTTTCAAATGAAACTATTAAAATTTCAAACACCCCAGATAATGACAAATCATGGTCACAGTTCACTGTGAACAATTTTTGAAATAAAATATTTTGGGCAGCTTTCTAAGACTCAAAGATTCAAGTTTATTTAGAGACGAAAAGTAAATTATCTCAACAAAAGATTATAAGTCAGCAAAACTTTTTTGTTTGTTTGTTTCAAAACATATTCACTTCCGACCCCAACATTTTCCATCTAATAATTTATTTGTCTTTACATGTGTTTTGTCCTTTATTCTGAAACAAAAACACCCATTCGCCATAACAAATTTGATGCAACATCTCATGGATAAAATATTCAAGGAGCTATATTCAAAAGCTTGATCAGACGTCTTCAAAGAGAGACACTTCAAAACCAGCAGAAGTTGGGATGAGCCCAATAAATACAGATTCACTAGAAATCTGAGATGTTTGTATGCTGAAGTGAAATTGCTTTCAGTGTCTATAAATAACTGTATAGTAGCTTTTCAAAGAGCTTCCTTCCCCATTATGTAAAGTCATTTTTGTTAATATAATTTTGTTTAATATATGCACAGTGACAGTACAACTTGCTTTAATAAGGAAAAGGGTTATACCAACTTACTCACATATGTCTAGAAAGATCTACACATAGAGTAAAATTAATTAAATGAATTGTGACATATAGTGAAAAACATACTGTATATTTTAACACATTTTTTTCAGAGTTCATTCTCATTGGTGTAGGTAATTCTTCATAATGCATAGCATTGCCAGGTTGTGAGCCCACAGTCAATGTGTCTACTTCCATAACAAGCTCTATCTAGCAAACTTACAACTGAGATACACAAAACATGGCAGCGCAAAAGGTGTTAAACTGATTTCTTTGTAGTGTTCCTGTTTTTATTTGATATTTCCTATGTTTAAATTGTTCGCATTGTTTTATATTTCCTCTTGCTTAGATTTTTATATTTTATGTTATATATTTTTTATTGATGCCTCTTAATATTTTTGCTCTCCACTTTGCTGCTGAAACACTGTAAATTTTCCCGTTGTGGGACTAATAAAGGGATATCTTATCGTATCTCACCTTATCTCTAAACATAAATTGTTATAGTAGTAAATTTTTTAGCCTATTACCCAGGTCATTAGTGACAGTCACTTTTGGGCTGACTAAACCTTATTGTGGTGTTGCAACCTAGACACACACACATCACAGGGAGCCCTAAAAGTGCGAGGTAACGTGCTCTTGCAAGGACTAGGAACAAAATCTCGGCGGTATGTTTCACCCGATCGGATTTTCAGACCGGACCTTGAGGAAGTTGGAGTACAGACCATTTCGGTAAAACAAATTTCCAAATTACACTCGTACATTTGAAATGACATTTAGATGTGACATTCAGTACCGTTCATATACCTGCTAGAACACCTAAATATTATATATGAACAACTTTAACTAGATTAAATTTGATTTACTAACCATGTGACTCTTCCTGACAGCTTCTGTCTCCGCTGACTGAACAGCTAGCCAACATAAGAAAAAAAATGTTATCAACTGCAGTAACCATATATTTTATTATGGGCGTCACATGTATTAAATATTTTGCATTAGGTTACCTTGACTTTACTGATTAGATTACATGTGTATTTATTTATCACAGAGACCAAACAAAACACTTTAAGTAACTTAAACATATCTTCGGTTGGCTTAATTTCTCTCTAACTGGCGAGCCGTTGTTTATCTAACGTTAAGGAACAAAGTTCTGTGTTTGCAGGTAACCAGTCGACAAAGTAGCTGTTAGCTCTGTGGATAACGGCGGCCTGTTGAAGCAGAAATGCCCAAAAAGAAAACCGGTGCCCGTAAAAAGGCCGAGAGTCGTAAGGAGCGAGAGAAGCAGAGTCGAGCCAACCGGGAACATGTCGATGTGGCCAAACACCCCTGTAACTCCAACATGGTGAGTACATCTGTAGTTCCTGTAGTAGCACTGTAGCTAATACATAAAAGCAATGCGTATCTTCGTTACTGATTCTTATATTGTTTCTGTGTTTTGTAGGAATGTGACAAATGTCAGAGGTAAGTATCTATGTTGTACATCATGTAAGTACAATATTAAGTACAGTATTTCCATTTTATGCCGTTATATCCTTCTGCTCCACTTGCTAGATATAGTAGGTAAATATTTTAAGGGTGGGAATTAGGGATGTAAAGAATTGTATCAGGATATTTTGATGCATGCTATGAAGAAGTTCGAATCCATGACCGCTTCCCTGTTCTGATTGCTTAAAAAAGTAAACTTGTCTAGCTCAAATGTTATGTGTATGGTGGTGTGTTCTTTATACTGTGAAAGTTTTCCCCAAATTAGATTTAAAAAGTAATAATATCTCATGTTACTTCCAGTATTATACATATATCGCAATATATTAAATTGTAAACTCTGTATTGTGGTGTGTATCGTATCACCAGATTCTTGCCAGTATGCAGTCCTAGTGGGGAATCCTTTGGCACCTCATAACTTGATTCGATTCTGATTCAGAGGACTATGATGCAATTATACAACAGTTAATGATGCATCAAAGTTTTGGATTTCTACATGACTTATTTTTTCCTCACTGAGTGACAACTTACTTCTTTTAAAACATAGTGTATCTGTAATGATCATTGGTCAGACACAACAGATTTAATTTCCCTTCAATGTCATAGAAGCCAAAATGCATCCATACTCTAATTTTTAAGCCAGGGGGTGCCGGTCGGATTGTATCCATCTGCAGTAAGTCGCTGATCCTCACCAAAACTCAAGACGTAGCCTAGTTTAGATCATAAACACAACGCACATGTTTACGTCCATTATTTTTCGCCATCCAGTTGGTTCAGCTGTAAGGAACATCTTGTTACATCAAATTGTTACATGCAATTATAATGTCAAGAATTGGGTTTTAAAAATTCAGATTTTACTTTTCTACATCGATTCATAATCTTTCAAGAGAGAATTGAATGCATCCAGGGCTGCAACTCACAATTATTGCTATTGTTGATTAATCTGTCTCTTATTTTCTCGATTAGTCGGTTAGTTGTTTGGTCTATAAAATGTCAGAAAATAGTGAAAAATATTAACAGTTTCTCCCAAAGCCCCAGATGATGTCCTCAAATGTCCTGTTTTGTCCACAACCCAAGTATATTCAGTTAACTGTCAGTGAGAAATAAAGAAACCAGAAAATATTCACAGTCAAGAAGCAGAGATTGGAAAATTTTAACTTTTTAACTATTTTAACTTTTTTTCCCCATCAAAGTAGTTGGTGATTAATTTAATAAATTGTGATGTATTATTGGGATATTGGGATAAGCTATCAGGCAGTATATAAAGCTGCACCAGCTGCAACATCAGTGAAGGTTATGTTTTAATCCATCTCTAATTATAATCCAGTGATATAATACATTTGTCCAAAATGGGAAACTCTGCTGAATGAGTTCTTTAACTTTGGTAATTTAAGTATGTTTTGATGCTAATCTGCACTTTTAATTAAGTAAGACTTGAAATTTCTTGGAACAGTATTAGAATTAGAGTATTTTTACACTGTGGTGTAAAAGTAGATGATTGCTGGTCAAACAGTTAAACTTTTGTCTCTTTGTAATGCCACCTGGTAGAAAACAGAAGAACAGAGCTTTCTGCTACTTCTGTAGCACAGTGCAGAAGCTGCCTGTCTGCGCTCAGTGTGGTGAGTAAACTGCCGTGTTATGTAAATCCATAGATGCACTTGATCATATTAGTTCCATGGAACAGGTCACGTGCCAATCTCCGTGTTTTTAGTTTGCAATTTCTTGTCTATATTTGAAGCCCAAGCTGAAATATCCCTGGTGACTTCATCAAGGAGTTATTTTCTGAGTAGTATTAACAATGGCAAGTAGGCTGATCTTCATGTATATAATCAGGGGAATACACCTTTAAAGCCACTATGTGTAGAAATTTATTGAACATATTCAACTTTGGTGCCCCCAGGTGGTTGTATCATAATTTGAATTTGAAACATGGTGGCATTAAAACAGGTTGTGACACCTAATTAAACTATGAAATGATTGTGTTGTCAGGCAAAACCAAGTGCATGAAGTCATCAGATTGTGTGATCAAACATCCTGGGATCCACACCACTGGAATGGCCATGGTGGTAAGTGAGCAAGTTCTGAACTGTTAAAATCACACAGCCAAAATGTGTACAGACCCATCTGCACTTAATCAACCCTAATGGGGGCATTTTGTTGTTTTTGTTTGTTTTGTTGTTTGCAGTGTTAAATAATTGGTCATTTTAGTTCAAGTGTTTTTATTCACTAAGTGCATTTTTATTTTGACATGTCTGTATTTTATGCAGCAGTTTCTTTAATACACAACAAATTTGCATTATGGGACTATCATTCAGCGGTGGAATATCGCTTTAAAGCGATACTCCACCCAAAAAGGAAGATTCACTCAATGTGCTGCTGAGAGGATGGGTGAAGATCTCCAGTTCAAAAAACACTCCCGGAGTCTCAGTGGAAAACAGTGTTGCAGCTCAGTACAATTAGAGTGAATGGTGACCCAGTTTAAAATGTAAAAAAAACAAACACAAAATGTCTCCATCCTGCTCGTGTGGTGTAATCCAAGTGTCCTTGAGCCGTGACTTTAAAATTTAACCACAAAAGACAACATTTACGCCATGTTTTTAGCCTAAATGTCAACTGTAGCCTCTCAGACTCGAGCCGGGTGCATGAGAGATCTCACGATATTTTCACACGTGCATCCATTAAGAGATATACAAAGTCTCGCGATACATCAACGCCATGTTTACATGCTACCTGGGAGGTTACAGTTGACATTTAGGCTAAAAACATGGTGTAAATGGCGTCTTTTGTGGTTAAATTTTAATGTTGTGGCTCGCAGACACTTGGATTACACCACATGAGCAGGATGGAGACATTTTGTGTTTGATTTGTGTTTTTTTTTTTTACATTTACATTTGGTCTCCAACCACTGCCATTAGCTGCAACCCTGTTTTCTGCTGAAACTCGGATTGTTTTGTGAACTGAAGATCTTCACCCATCATCACATCAGCATAGAGGTGGGTACATATTGAGTGGATGATCACGTAGGGGTGGAAATCACTTTAAGGTCAACTTACGTTCATACAGCAGCTTCAGAAGAATAAATCATGGCAAAGTCTTTGATTTTTTTTTTTTACCTTGTCATTTTCTTTTTGTACACAAGGGGGCAGTATGTGACTTCTGTGAAGCTTGGGTGTGCCATGGCAGGAAATGTCTGAGCACTCATGCCTGTGTGTGTCCTCTGACTGATGCAGATTGCATTGAGTGTGAGCGCAGTGTGTGGGATCATGGTAAGACCCCCCTCCTCTGTTTCACTGAAATATCCACCTGGTCATATCAGTGTCACACTAAAGATCACCACTGACTTTTCGAACTTCCTGAACAGGAGGGCGAATCTTCCGCTGTTCCTTCTGTCAAAACTTCTTGTGTGAGGATGATCAGTTTGAGCACCAGGCAAGCTGCCAAGTCCTTCAGGCAGAAACATTCAAATGTGAGTCATTCTCTTTTACTTTCACAATGTCATTTTTGTGGTTGATGGGGAAAGTAAAGAGTAACATATCTGCTCCAGAGAATAATGTCTAGAGGGCATGTGTGCAGAGAAGCAAATGTGATTTTTGTTTTGCCTCTCCTCATTTTCCATTTTAGGTGTTTCCTGTAATAGACTGGGGCAACATTCCTGCCTGCGCTGTAAGGTGAGGGCGACATCTATCTTTACTTCTGGAAACACAGCAGAGGGAACCTATTGTGTCCCAAGTATTTCTGAACATGTTTATCTGCTCTTTATGCTGCACTAAGTTGTTTGATGTCAAATTACACCCATCCTATGTGCACAAACTGTATAACAAATTAGAATGACCCACATCTCCTAACTGATAAGACAGAGTCAAATTAAATTCTCCTTTTCATTTGTTTGCCTTTAGTTTGTGCCAGAGCAGGAAATGTTCCTGGCATGCAGGAAATGTGTAATTGAAACTTCAGATTAAAATAGAAACTGTGCTACTTAATAGCAGCAAGAGTTAGAGCAAGGTGCACTTTGTTTACATCTAACTACATGATCTTTAAACTGTTAAAAGGAGTTGGTTTTGTCTCTGGTACCAGGAGAAAAAAATAGCACAAGTTAGCAGCTTTATCTACAAAGTGGTTGAAATGACCAGCCAGCTTGTGATAGTATTAAATTTTACTGATTTAGCATATTTAAGTACAGGCAAACGCAGTGTACTTTACATAAAATTATTGTTGGCACACAGAATGGAATAGTGTGTATGGAAGAATTTTTGTTTCCCTATTCTGTTTTCTAAAACATGTCTAAAAATAAATTGATTATACAAGCTGTGGGTTTTTTCACGGCTTTAGGGGGGATTAAGGAGCTGCAAATCAAAAGAAACAATGCACAATGATTTCATTTAAGGATAGGGTCACGTTTTGTCAAGTCTGTCTTAAAACAACACTGACATGCACGTATGTACGTATTAAGAAGTTATTGTTTGGTGTAATCATTCTTCCCGGTCTCCTGGAACAGATACATCCTTTTGTACCCCTGTAGGGTCTATGATCACGCCAGTGTGATCAGATCACATCATGTCTTCAAAGCGCCGTAAAAAAGAAACTAGGTTGCCTGGAGTGTTGCCATCAACTTTACTCTAAAGTGCAGATTTGAAACTCTCCAGTTTTTATTTGACGTTGATAGACCACAGAAGGGTTAGGGTTAGGGTTAGGGACCGGAGATATGATAGTTTTGATTTGACAGTACAAAATATATTTATCCGAGCGTAAAAGTGCGATGGGATGGGAGGGGCAGGCGTTGCATTTCTTTCCATATATTCGTAATTTTTTTGTCATTTTATAAAATGGGAAAAAGTTGTCGAATCAGTTTTTTATCGTAATAAATAGTATATTTTTTCAATTCGATTTTGATGATTTCTGTGTATTTTTGGGCCCAATGTGTTAATAAAGTAAGTTGAAGTGAAAAAATAATTTGTATCAAGGTTTGTCGTAGAAAAAATAATTATGAGATCATATAGATGAGGTTGAAGCATGGGCATGTTAAACATTTTTTTATGTGGTTTATAAAGACAAAATCAAAAGTATTCAAAAACGGCTAAAATAGGCTCAGACCCACAACTGCACTGTAAGTACTCATTTTGTGTAAAAATGCATTTCTAAAGTTCGACTGAAGGTAAAAATCTAGTGAGTGCTTTTGCCTGGTGTCTTCAGTGTTTCTCCTGCAACAAACAAGGCAGAATCAGAAATACTTTATTGATTGGGGAAATTGTTGACACTACAGGTACTCCATTCAAGAATAGAAAAAAGAACAGAAAAAAGTATACAAAAATATATACATTCTACTACACAATACAAAAGAGATAATAACAAATATATCCAATAAAAATATCAAGGGAAGCACTACTATTAATCAAAATACTATGGAAATTGTAATATGGCCAGGTGCAGGAGCTGCAACTTTTTGCTAAAGGTGAAATTTGTCACAATGTACAATTATAAAAGAAGCACAGTGCTACAGAGAAGCCTCGACTTCCAGTACAAATCATATTCTCCAGATGTGACCTGCGTGACCCTCCCCTTCTAAGTGTGTTGGAGACAATGGTGCCTGCAAAAAATGCAAAAGACCCTATCAAGAGTCAGTGTTTGGCTTGTCCATTCTGGGCTACTGTAGAAATGTGGTGGTTCAACAAGGCAGCCTCCACTGAAGAGGACCTGTGCCCTCTGTAGATATAAACAGCTGATTTTAAGATAACGAACGCACAACAATTTTTATTTTCAGGTGATTGTACACTAATGAAAAGATCCTTTTGAATTCCGTTTCTGCCATATTCTGTCAATAAATCTCTTAAAGTCTTACACACTGGACCTTTAAAACACAAACTCTGCAGGGTGAATTACAGAGACATTAAGTGGAAGCAGGAATGGTCAGAGGAGCTATACAGGGGAAGAAAAGAGAGCTGGTAAATCTTTAATTGGGCAGGTCAGACAGACAATATATCAAGACAATGTGTGCGCTGTTGATATGTCTATGTTATGAGTTAATGTTTATGTCACGGTGTCCTCTCAGGCCTGTTACTGTGATGACCATGCCAAGAGTAAAGTCTTCAAACAGGAGAAAGGAAAAGCCCCACCCTGTCCAAAGTGTGGTCACGAGACCCAGGAGACCAAAGACCTCAGCATGTCCAGTGAGTCTGACACAAAACCCTGACAGTTGTTGTTTCCAGTAAATCTGCCACTTGGGGGAAGTTGCAGCCGCTTCGGCTTCTGTGTGAAATTGTGATTTCAAAAACGAAACAGAAAGAGGGTGAAAATGGAGCATTTTCGAGAAATGCCCTTTCATTTCTCTTAAAAGCTCTACATGGTTTCCTTCTAAACTCCTAGTTGTTTGTCCACTGTGAGACGATGTATGCCAAACAAATCTTCCTCTCTGTCATTGGAGTTTGCTCCTGTTCTTATTTATTTAGGCTTTTATGAAACTCCAACTCACAATTTATTCTGATATTGACAATTTTTTTCTCAACAAATAGACCAAATCTGACCAAATGGCACTTAAATCAGGTCTTATTTCATACTGTACGACTGTTTCAAATACAACATTGCACTATTGCAGCGAGACGTAAGTGTAATGTGACGTAATTTATTTACTGAATGGAAATAGTTATTTGACAAAGTTCGCTTACAAGACTTCCTCTGCAGTGTTATCACTGATGTAACCTGAGATTCACTGCTGTCATTTGGCTGTTATCTCTTTGAACTTGTTTGCAGACAGACACGGGGTGTGAAATCAAAACGAGACAAACAAAAGCTCTGTCCTGCTCAAAGTGCTTTGGTTAAAATCTGCTCATGAATCTGACCCACAAACAGGGTTGGGAGACGACTTTAAAATGTAGTCTGATACAATTACTAATCACCTGTTAAAATTTAGTCAGTAACCTCATCCAAGTATCACAATATTAAAGTAATGTAATCTGATTACTTAATGTTACTTTTGCATTTACTCAGTACCAGATATGGTGAAATTTTTCAGCCCAATATAATATTTTATGTTTGTGGGAGGGTTATTAATTGTTTGTCCAGATATTCCTTCATTTTTTTTTGTCAGTGTACGTTTAGAGTCATAGCTGTAATTAATTTAAAACAAAAGCGAAACTACAGTTTGAATCAGTATGAACAAAGATATTTTAAATGAGCATGAATCAGTGATTTTACATGTTCAGTGTACCATAAAGCTCATCAGCCAGATCAGTGTGATGTGCCCGAATCTGTCAAAGTGAAGTGTTTAACTAATTTAGCCATTATAACAACCGACAACCAGTTGGTGCCTCTCATGTTTTACCATTACATTCAAATCACAGAGTCAAGCATCCGCTAGGAAGCATCTGTTTTCCTAAGAAATAAATACTCTGTGATCTTTCACCACAAAAACCTGATTATTTGGCTCTTTTCTCAACAATGTTACGAAGTGCTTCACAAAAGGAGCTAGAACCAGACAAGGTGGATAAAATGATCAGGTCAAAGGACGTGAGCACAGAGGATGTAAACACAATAAAAATGAATAAGATCAAAGAAAGAGAAATAAAAAGAGTATAAATAAAGACGTCTATCAAACACGTGTGAGTGTGTGAGTTCAGTTGGCAGAGACTTCCACAGTTTGGGGGCTATATTGGCAAAACTACGTTTCCAGCGTGTCCTGCTGTCAGGAGCCTGTTTAATATTATTTGAGGTGATGGAATCTGGGAATACCCAGAAACTCATTTAAGATTTCCTGCTGTTCTCAAGGTTTTTCAAAAATCCCCAGAGTCTTCAAGTAAACATAGATTAAAAAAAAAAACTAAAACCTCTGCGTCATGCCAAAAATGACTTTTACCCTGTCTCCTAAGTTACTACTACTTTGTCTTAATTCAAAGTAACATAGTAAGTCAAAAAAGTAAATATTTGTACTACATGAAATGGAGTTTAAAGGTTTATGTGTCTATATTTATTTGTCTACATTAGTGTTACTTTGACTTAACATAATCTTTCTCCAGAATCGCTTACTCCACTTTTAATCTGTGGACACATTAACATGATTTTCTAACATTTTTTGTCGTTGCTGGTTTTCTTCTTTTTGTTAAGCCTTCAATAACAAAATAAATAAACATTATCAGATTCATAGGAACCAAACACTGAGATATAGAAGAACAAATCTCTACTTCGTTTAGTGCAAAGTAGTTATACTCTTCAGATTGTATAAAGTACCACACAAAACTGGAATACGGAGGGATTCAGAATCCAACAACATTTTTTTTTTTCAGTCTGTAATTGATCAGAGGGTCTTTGATTGGTTATGAATTGCAGATGGGATCATATGCCATTACACTTCTACCTGCGTCAAGTGTTCTTGTTAACAGGCCACACCCTCTTAGAACTGCACAAACACTTCTGGCTGTTCCTGATTGGACAGATGCTCACTCATGGACTGTCTGCTCCTGGATTTCAAACCGTTTTTTTAATTTGGAAACTCTTATATTACAAAAATAGTTCACCGAAAATTTGAGGCGAGAAATAAACCGTGCAGTTGCCGAATCTGTCGTCATTTTAAATAGACAACGGCTGGTTTTTAAAAGTTTTTCTTAAGGTTTTATAGAGATGGTGAATCATGCTGAACACCCCTGATTTGCATAAAGCAGCCAAGACCTCAACTGTATGCAAACAAGAGAGGCCAATCTGATGTCAAGTCTCTCAAAACACTCGGAAGCGCTACCAGACTGCATTGCACAGCTGTTTACATAGACAATGAATGGGAAGTGTGGAAATGACGAATCCTGTGGACACATACTTTTATGTTCTATGTCCTTTCTTCCTGATCATCAGTGCTTCATGTTTTCTTAGATTAAAATGAACACATATAAGTTACTAACATGTGTGTTCTCTGCAGCTCGCACGCTGAAATTCGGGCGCCAGGCTGGAGCTGATGACGATTACTACGACGGAGCGTCAGGGTACGATTCCTACTGGAAGAACCTAGCATCCGGAGGAGGAAGAGAACAACAGGACGACTATGGAGAGGATGATGACGATGAGGATGATGACTATGAGGATGAGGATGATGATGAGGAGGAGGAGGAGGAAGAGGAAGATGAGGAAGAGGAGGTAGAAGAAGGTGAAGAGGACAAGGCTGCTGATTCTGTGGCTGGTCTTAAACTGGATGCCTGAGCTATAATAGGAACTGGAGAAGCCTGGACAGCCCCAGAGATCCGGATGATCCTCAGCAGATGTTCACTTGTTACAAGTCAGGAGTTAATACGGACACACAGAGGAAGAATTGGAGAGTATAGTTTATAACGAGGGCTGGATATCCATATTGGTACTGATATGATACCCACAGTTCTGTACTGATACTTTTTCCAATACCTTAACTCAAAGGAATATAAATACCCAACAATGTAAGAACTAGAGAAATAAAATAATCTTGAAATAATAAGCAAGTTTTGATTTAAGTCCAAAATTGAAAGGTTAAAAAAAAAAAACAGACTTTTATTACTTTACAGTTTTTGATACTAAGTGTGGTAGAAGTTTCTGCCCAGTTCTAGAGATATGTTGAGTTGGATTGATGCACCAGGAGGACCAAAATTTGCTGTAAACCCCCTTTTTACTCTCTCTGACCCACTTTTTTTCGGTGACAATTTTATTTTGTACTAGGCACCATTTATAATTTGACACAGTTAACAGAGCTGAAAAGTGGAAGTAGAGATGTTCAAATATATTTTTTCCTTCCCAGTACTGATTTTGATACATGAACATTACGTATCTGCCGATATAACCAGCGCATTAAAAAATATATATCATTATTTTTTAACAGTTTTATACTGCTGTCTGAGGGTGGGAATCCCTTGGTACATCACAACTTCATTCATTTCTGATTCAGACGGCTACAATGCGATTATAAAACATTATAAATATTGATGCATTTTGATGCAACAAAGTTTTGGTTTCTATACATGATTTTTTTTTTTAAACTGTGTGACTGATTCACAATTAGTATAGTTTGATATAGATTATATATAGTGTGGCTCGTGTCCTGGTCCCTTTTTCTTTCAGCTTCATAGACGCCAACATGCATCTACTCTGTATACACTTTTAAACCCTGTGAGTGCCAGTTGGACTGTATCCATCTCCACTGGCTAAGCAGCAGCACGGTTTAGAACGTAAATATGAAGCTCACCCCGTATGGATGTGACATGAGTGATATCACTGTTGTTTGGTTTGGTTCGGCAGAAACCCTAAAACATGAACAAATACATACAGAGAATGAATACGATAGAACATGACTTTTCCATCCTTGGGGAAAAAACAAAACTCCAGTTCAGGATTAATAAATTACATTGCTTTGGGTACTGATTCACAAAAGTTTGGACACTGTAAAACATAAATAAAGCATACAGTCATAATTTGTTCATTTGACACATACTCAACTGAAAACAGTACAAATTCAATATATTTAATGTTTTAACTCATTGATTTTATTGATTTTTGTAAAAAAAAAATAAAAAAAAATTGATGCACACAACACACTGCACACAACACACTGCAATCAAGTTTGGGCAGGGGAAACAAAAGACTCCTCAAAAAACATGTTTGGCTCATTCGACAGGTAAACAGGCGAATTGATAACAGGTGACAGTATCATGACTGGGTCATGAAGTGGCATCCTGGAAAGGCTCAGTTGATCACAAGCTTGGTTTGGGTGTGGTTCACCACTTCTGTGAAACAGATGAATATATAAAAGATGTTACTACATACTTAGAAACACTTCCTAAAATTGTCAGTAAACTCAGTTCTTTTTTGAATTGTTGTGTTCTGTTTCCAGCTTTCAAACAAAGTCCCAACTTTTTTTTGTAGAATCAGTTGTAATGTATGTGTATGTAATACCCGTGACCCTTGGCTACTGTAGCTACAGACAGGAAACCAGTCTGTGGTGCAGCTTGCAGAACAAAAATGGTGCTGTAGTTACCAAATGTATCCAAACTTTACCCAGAAGCTTAATGTTAATTCATTTAAGCTGTAGTTTGATCATTATTTAAAAACAATTTAATCTTGTTTGTTCACTTGCTCATTAATTAGCAGCATGTGACAGTTTTAAAGTCAGCAATGAAATAATTCTGACAGAAATGCACTTTGGGAGTCATATAACTTCATCATGAACCCTTGAATACAACACCACTTATTGAGATGGGTTGAGAAGTAAATGTAATAGTGTATTTTATCCAGAAAAACAGCAGCTCCCCAGTTTATGTGGATTTGTTTGATCAGTCTTGACCTAATAAAAATGGCTACAATGTCAATGAACCATCCAGAGGCCAATTTGGCATCAAAGTTCATCCCAAAATGGAACCCCCCCCCCCAGTCTGTATGCTGTTTATTTATGTAATTTGTTTCAGTTTGAGTCTGCCCTCTCTTTCCCATGTAATGGGACTTAATGGCAGCAAAAATACATGTGAAAAATTCAAAACCAGTTCAACCAGTACAGAAATCATGACTTGCTTAACTCAAGATAATCCACAGACCTCATAGAAAGAAAGTATTTCCTACATGAAATTGCTCAAAACAAGGTCTGTGGATTACTGTGGAATTTTTGCCCAATGACACCAAAAAAATAAATAAATGAAATCTCCACAAACTAACTGGCCTATAATGAATATGCTCCCTGGTCAGTTGTGTGGTTGGTAATCCAGCCTTGGTTACAGCCTAAAATCACAAGTTTTATTCATGTTGTGTTTAATGTGTAATAGTAAGTGTTCAACTGCAGTATCGTGGTAATTCGTTGGGTTTAAATAGCCTCAGTGAACACAAAGGCTGTCCAAACAACTTGACATATTTGCCCTGATTCTTGTAATCAGCTGCATCTGTTGAGACGTGTTTGTGTTAAATCTGCCAATAAATGATAAAAGTCCTACTTGACTGAGCACTTTGAAATGAAAAGACAGTTTTTATTCCATATTACTTTATGACTGACTTCGATTAATTTCTAGCAACGTGAACTGCTGCCGTCATACATGCTATTGTTGTCTTTTGATGTCTTTTATGGCGTCTTTTGTCCTGTTACGTCTTTTATGTAGTTTTTCTCTTGTCTTGACATCTTTTTTGTCTTGTTACGTTGTTACTTCTTTGATGGCTTTTCTTGTCGTTACGTCTTTTACGTCATTTTTGTTTTGTTGTCTATGTGGTCACGTTACGTCTCTTTTGTCTTGTTACATATTTGTTTTTGTATTTTTACATTTTGAAGTCTTTAACAACTTTTGTCCCATTATGTCTTTGGCAACATATTTGTTTTGTTACGTCTTTTGTCTTTTTTTTTTGCCTTTCACATACATTAAAACTAAAGTAACAAGCCTGTTTTAAAAATGTAAGGAGTAGAACGTGCAGATATTTGTGTTTAAAATATAGGAAGTAAAAGTTTTCAGAAAAATAAACTCTCAAGTAAAGTGCAGATAGCTGAAAACTCCACTTAAGTACAGTAACAAAGAATTTGTACTCAGTTATTTCCCATGTCTGGTTATTGTAAGTGTTAAACTGCAGTTTATCGTGGTAATTCATTGGGTTTAAATTGCCTCAGTGAACACAAAGGCTGTCCAAACAACTCAACCTGATCCTTGTAATCAACTCCATCTGTTGAGACGTGTTTCTGTTAAATTGGCCTATAAACGATAAAATCCTCCTTGACAGAGGACTTTGAAATGAAAGGAAAGTTTTTTTTCGATATTACTTGATGACTGACTTCAATTAATCTCTTCAATTAAAAAAAAAAAAAGAGAGAAGCAGCGTGAACCACTGCTCTGACACGTACTGGTGTGTAAGAAAAAAGTGACGAATCACAGGAGGCGTGAACTTCAGCTCAACATGACCGGAGAAGGGCGTGTGTGAGTCGGTCTGTGGAGCGACATCTGGGCTTACACGCACTCCTGCTCGTCTCCAGTGTTCATAATCCAGGACTCAGGTCATCAATGAGACACAAGAGCTGCAATACAACACGTGAAATGCAAAAATGTGATCGTGGCCTGTTGCTCCGCTGGCTGGGAGAGCGACTGCTGCCGCTGCGCAGATGACAGACTTAATGACGGCGCTCCCGGTGATCCTCGTCCAGAACACATGCCCCGGAGACCAGCGAGCGGTGAGCCCACTCTCTGACTCTGTGTGTGTGCGTCTCTCTGTGTGTGGTAGACTGGAACCAACCTGTGGCTTAATTACACCTCAGGTTTGGACTTGTAGTCTGTTTTCATTAATAAGTAAGGAAAGGTGGCAAAGTTCACACCGGCAGGTACGTGAAAGGTGCGTAATGATCGGAGGTGTGTCTGTCAACCTGCTGATCCACGTGGGTCCAGGGAGACATTTGAGCTGCTGTCGGTGAAACATGCATCGTTGTGGCAATTTGGTTAAAACCAAGCACGGCACCAGTTCTGTCTCTGCTGGTTTACTTTCACTTTCAGTTGGCAAAGGGGACGTTCTTTGGTTCAACAAGCCCCTCCTCCGGTGGCTGCAGACAGAACACACAGAACTGAAGTGTCTGAAGAGTGAGAACGCATTTAAACGCTGTTTTTCCATTTATCAAATCATGCGTAATCTTTTGTGGTAGTCGGTGATGGAGAGAGAAAATCTTACGAAAGTAGAAGTAGGTCAGACTTGGGACAGTTGTAACAGTGATGGACAAAAAATGCACTAACGTCAAGAAATGTCACGTGAACTGACACGTAGGTCTCAAGTTGATGCCAAACATGACAGTATTTGTTTTTGTTTTTTTCACGGTACCGAAGATGCAGTTTGTCTGGACATGATTGGGACAGTATATAGGCTACGGGAGTCTTATTTTCCCGTGTGCACCACTAAACATGTCACATGCACACGCATGCATGGAACTGCGCAACAATTTCAGGGTTACTGTGAAAAAACCTTCTGCTGTTACTCTTGTAGACATTTAGACAGATACTGTATACTGTCTAATGTTTCATAGAGGCTAAATAACAACAACATAACAAAGACTTCAATTAGACATCAATTAATCATAGCAAAACTCTACTGCATGATGTTTTCAAGACTCATATCCTTCCTACACTATTTAGCAAACTTGTTTTCTGGTGTTTATGTTTCTCACAGTGAAAGTAAACATATTTACTGTGCTGTTTGGCTTTTAGGGCGTTAACAGAGCCCCTTTATCAACATCACATATCTGAATGCAGACTTTTGGGAAATGTTCTTTAATCAAAAATCAAAGAGACATTTGTTTATACACGGGAGGACTTCACATTTAAAGTATCATAGGCTCATAGGAACAGCTGTTGTGCAGCCTGCATCTCTCTGCACCTGCATCTCTGACTGTCCCTTCTCGTCCCTGACGTTTTCCGTCTGTCTATGGATTTTTATAATTGAGGGAAAATGGAATTAGGGCAGAAAGTTCTATTTGCAGCCACAAAAAGCCAAACAGGAACTAAAGTAAGTGCCATGTATGCACACAGCAGTGTGTTGATTAGCGAAGATTATAATGTAACAAGCTAATAAACACACACATATATATATGTGTGTGTGTGTATATATATATATATATATATATATATATATATATATATATATATATATATATATATATATATATATACACATATTATATATACATATACACACACATATGTACACACAGCTTGCTTACGGTATCGCAATATATTTAATTGTAACCTCTGTATTGTGATTCATATTGTATCACCAGATTCCTGCCAATACTCAGCTGTAATAAACGTTTACAAGTAGGGATGTGTGCGATCAGTCCACTACACAATTTAATGTCGGCACCAGAAATACTAGTCAGTTAAACTATTGATTCATGTGCAATGCCGGTTAACTGTTGCCTCTAAGATGTTATGCAGCAGCCCGCCACTGGTTGGGGTTGTTTGCGACCCCATCAGACGGCGGCCCCTCTCGGCCAGCGCGTATGCCCCGATGGCCCACGCAACCCCGGATGTAATCATCAGCAAAGTAAAACCAGCAAGGTTCAGCAGTGTTTTGATGTAGAAAACGGAAATAACACAAACATACAAACACAGACATTAACCTGCAAGCACAGCAGGCTGTTGCTGCTAGCACTGCTAACATTAGCCACACTGTGTGGCAGGCTGACGGCTAGCTTCAGCTCAGGGCAAACAATGGCATTTGCCTGCAGAGTTGTGAGTGAGTTGTTGTCATGTTTTGTAGATTAATGTGCAATGTTCTTATTGCACAGCGCAAAGGCACATTTGACCAGCATTTAAAATATGATTTGGTGATTTCAATCAATTTATTCAATTCAATTTAAACTGCTTTCTGAGAGTTTTTCATATCGTTAGACTGGTCGACTAGTCAAAATTAAAAATAATCAACTGGGAAATTAACCGCCAGGAACATCCCAATTTACAAGTGCTGTAGTCTGCCATTAAATGCCAAAGGAAGAAGAAAAACACCAACCAGCACTGAAAAACAACAATTACATGTGTAGGATAATGCAGTTCCAGTGACAGCTCTGCTTCATTTCATAGAAAAGGTGCACAAACAGACCCAGTTAACCCGTGGGTGGGTTCCACTTTCTAGAAAATTCAGACGGACAGGTCAAGTAACAAAGCAGCGTTTGGAGTATTACTGACTCCCCAGAAACATTGTTTACAATAGTCCACCTTCTTTCAGTCCCTTCAGGATTTTTGGGGATTGTTGCAGCTTAAATGTCTGATTTCAGAGCAGCTTTTCTAAAAAACTGTAATGAATGTTTCAGTGTTTTTAGGTCTTTTTTTGCAGTGAAATTGCAGAAGCAAGTGAAAATGGGGGAAAAAAACAACTTTTTTTTGTATACTTCCTTAAAATTTTGATATTTGACATTTGCATTGGGGACTCTTATGATTGTTGGAATGGGCAGGAAGCTAAGAGAGTTGGTCAAATTTACAGAAAATTGGACAAAAGTGAAAGGTTGTGCAGAAATCACAGGGGATTGGTTGAACTGTGGACTCAAATTCAGAGTCAAGATATGAGAGGAAAAGGAGGGAGAGAATGAGAGAGAAAAAGCAACAGTTATATTTCATACTTTCATATTTCATGTCACATTTATCATGTCAGGTTTTTTGCAGGAGCACAAATCATTTTTACATTACTTTCTAGAAATGCAACATGTCCTGACAGTGATTAGCCTCAGGCTCCGTAAATCTCACCCTCAGTCTTCTGTCCTTGAAGCTTAGAAGAGTTTTTATTTCAGGTGGTAAAGAAAGGCTTTTGTTGTTGTTGTTGTTTTTTTTATTGAATTGAGCAAACATGTTTTTTCACATCTTGAGAATAAGATTTGTAGGCTAGAGCATCTCTGCAGCACTACAGTACTTCATTATAATGCTGTTCTGTCATGCATTTTCCTTTGTCCAAAAACTGAAGTTTCGTCAAAATGTACTTGAAACAGAGAACATCAAGTCTCTCTTATAGGGGAACTGACATATTATTGTGCCCTACAGGTATTGTGATGGTCCACTGGCAGGGGCAGACAGAGCTTTTCAAAATGATCACATTCACTGGAAAACACATACAAACCTGTTGTAAAAAATCGCGATGACAGCTCTTAAGATGACCAGTTAAATTTGTGGTGTTGACAGAGTGTGATTTGCCTCGTCCTCCTATGACCAACGCAAATACAAACTGCTGTTTGCTTCAGACGCTTCAGACACCTTTATACTGCAGAACTATTTGCGTTGCAAGTGCAGAATTAAAGCATCATCTTATTCTTATTCATAGTACTTGAGTAAATCTAGTGTTATTTGTCGATTGTTTTCTCAATTAAATGATTAATAGTTGTGGTCTATGAAATGCTAGAAAATGTTGAAAAAAGTCGATCAGTGTTTCCCAAAGCGCAGGAGGACGTCCTGAAATGTTTTGTTTTGCTCATAACCCAAAGATATTCAGTTGAATGTCATGAAAACAACTAAAACAACAACAACAACTAAAACCAAAAATTATTCACATTTAAGATGCTGGAATCAGAGAATTTTGAATATTTTGGGGTTATGCATTGTTTTCTGACAAAACAAAGACATCATTTGAGGACATCAGCATTGGCTCTGGGGCAACTTTTTGCTATTTACTGACATTCTGTTGACCAAACAGATAATCCATTAATTAACCCATTAATTGAGGAAATATTTGGGAGGTTTATCAATAGTGAAAATAATTATTAGTTGTAGCCCTAATGTATTTGCTGTTTTGCAAACTGAAACTTATTTCCAAAACAACACATCAAAACAATGGCTAACTGAAATATATGTTACAGTATTAATGGGGGCATTGTGCTACACAATAAGTACTTTTAATATTGATACTTTAAGGCAACTAAGCTGATGATACTTAAACACACTTAATATAATTTGGTATACAGTATTTTGAATTGAGGCATTTCTACTTTAAATAAAAGTAAACTTAAGTAAAAGATCTGAGTAATACTTCCAACACTGATGATAATTGGCAAGTTGAAATAAATCTGTAGTTTTCAAAAGTTACTAGAGCAAAACAAATTGATGAAAAAAATTAAGAGTTTTTTTTAGTGAATAAAAGATGTAAATGGGAAAATAATGTACAACAGGAAAATACAAACTGAACAAAATACTCGAAACATTTTGTTTGCCTGAAACTGAAGCCATGCAGTGATCATAACCTCAGAAGTTTAATGATTTCTTCTCTTCACAAAGTACTCTTTACTTTTCACACAACTGATGTCAAAGTTGTTGTGTTTCCTACTTTCCAGCGTCACATCAGGGTCACAAGTGGCAGCTTAAACATCTCAACAATGCTACTGTCCCAGATTTACCACTTAGTGTCGAACGTGGTCACACATCCTACGTGTTAAGAGTCAGCATTTACAGTCAAGTGCTGAAGTTAGATTAGATTCTATTGTATTGTCAGTGCAGAGTACAAATACTGAGGCAGTGAAACACAATTTATCACCTAACAAGTGCAAAAAGTAGTAAAGTGCAGGGTAATATGTAAGCATACAGGGATAAATATGAATATGATAAGATATATATATACCATATGAACAGTTCATTTCAGATTAATTTCAGTCGATAATTAGATAGATAGATAGATAATTGTAAATAATTATTAATTACCCATTTTCCGATAAAGACGAGAAGAAAAAATGTTGAATTTAACCACTTTATTTTTAATTTAACCACTTTATTTATTAAGGCACAGGTAACTTAAATGAAAAAATGCCATACTGGCGAGCTGACCTGTCTTTTTTTTTTAAATTAAGTTTACTCACCTCATTTCTTTACTCTGCGCTGTTTCTGTTGTTGCTGATTTATACACACTGTTGTTTTATTATCCAGGCCTAGTAGTCTACTGAAATCCCCTATATGACTGATATGAAACCCAGCAATGTTGTGTCCTTTTAACTTTCATTATTAAAGTGTCATTTATAGGGTTAGCAGATTAGATTAAGCTTAGATGCAACAGAATTGCATGTTGGGCAATTTGAGTAGTTATGTTATCTTACCTGATAATGAGTTAATTATGCTAATTATGGTAATTGCGCAGCAACCAAGTTGAATTTCATCAAAAAGGCCTATATGTGACATTTCAATAATAAAAGTTCTCAGGAAACAACATTAGAGGGTCCAAGAAATTTCCAGCAGACTTGAATTGAACACATGAAATATGTGTTAAATGGCTAGTAGCTGGTTAACAGAAAAGATTTTCGGTAACAGATTGATCATTTAAGTGATTTTATAAAGTAGGTAAAGTTAAAATCATGATTGACTTTTTCTATTTTCTAACATTTTACAAAATAAATAATTACTCAACTAATTACAAACAATCAGCATATTAATCAATAATGAAAATAGCTGTGAGTTGCTGCTCTTTTATCTCCTTCTGTCAATGTAACATTCAACAACCTTAATCCAACAACAGCCCAACAGAAGGTTTTCTGTATTGCGCAAGGTGTTGCCTAATCAAACAGGAGGGATACACCTTGTCCTTTTTACCAGAAGTATGGCACACGCACAACGTTTGTGTTAAGTGAGACGAAGTGACACACTCCAGTGCATTCTGTGGCTAAATGTAACTAAATACAACTATAATCAGATGACTGTCACTGCAGTCAGTTAGGATTATCAGATCAATCTTTAGATATTTGAGACTTGCTGGCTTTGAGCTAGGGCAGAGGTGTGGCCGAGGTGGGAAATCCTCCTCCCCTACCAGCGTCAGAGGGTCAGGTCTTGATAGTATCACAAATTTACCGAAAGAGAGAACAAAGGAACACAAAACAACTACAAAGAAGAACAAAATAACCACAAAGAAATGCACAATAACAACAAAGAGCCCCAGAACGACCGCTAAGAGATACAAAATAACCATAAAATCACATTTTTAATGAAGACTATTGGAGATATAGATGTTAATTGATTTTGCATATTCTGAAAATCATGGAGTGACGCACTTTAAAACCACTGGTTGCAGTGAGGAGAACTTTTGTCACAATTCATCAGATGTGCTGATGAATTTTCAGCTCTGTAGGACGTATGAGAGATGTTTTGAAGTTTGGATTGTGAAATGTCTAGAAATTTAGATTTGTTGGAACAAGTCACACCCACTTTTAATCAGTTATTAAGAAATTTCACACATCAACTGAGTCATGACTTGAGATTGTGCAAAATGATTTTTGCACAAATTCATGCAACCAATTATAAAATTAGCTTTTTCAATAAAAACTTAGTGGCTTATAAACTCGAAATAATTCATGAATCAAAATTGGCGATTGGCCCAATGTTGTAAGACGAGTTTGCGAAAGTAGGATTTTGCTAAAACTGAGAAAAAGTCATAAAAGTTGACATTAAAAGTAGAAGACTAACTGTGAAAAGATGCAGATGAATTGAAGAATTAAAATGGGTTTTGGTAAAAGATTTTTTAGTCTTGGCTAAGCCGTTTTCAAGATAATTGCAAAAATGTAAACTTGTTTGTCACAGTGACACCTTGAGGTCAATGAGTGCAAATACTTTTAGTGGAGAAAAATGAGAAGAAGAAGAAGAGAAAGAATAATCAGAACAAAAAAAAAACAGGGGTCTGCAGCGAGCAACGCCATTTGAACCCTTAAATATGCACAAGCTATTAAGTGTGTATTTAAGAACTGAAAGCAAACAAACCCCCATTAATTCAGCCTGAGCATCTGGCCCCCCAACCTGTTCTGCCTCAGCCTCTTTGTTGATGATTCACTAAACCTTGGGAAGACTCAAAAGTAAGCTACAAGTCTCCTGATTTTCCATGAGAAGTATGTTCCTCGCTGTGCCTGTTAAAGCAAAAATAATCTTTTGGCTTGAGGAACGTATGAAAGAAACAGATTACAAAATTCACGTGTCGATGGGAACCAAATATCTGTTATCGCAACATGCAGATGAAAACAAGCTAATGGAGATAATCAGTTTTCTTCTAATGTGCCTACAGGCCTGACAGACTGATTCACTTAAATCGGGTGGCACCATTTCCGATCGGTGAATGATGTGCCTGCTGCTGGGCTTCAAATGAATTTCACAAAATGAGATCTGGGCTCAGTTAGAGGGCAACGTACATAAAGCTGTACCTCCTGGTGAAGACTGTTTCTATTCCACACATCCTCTGCCTTCCGATGGGGTTAACTAATGCTTCACTCTGAACATGAAAGTTTGGCAAGAGATGTACTTGCTGCTCCGCATATGGAGTGATGTCAGCCTGCCAACACTGAGCTGGTGGACATCTCTCTGAATTGTTTGGTAGTTGAAATGATAAGCTAATTAAGCAATTAGTCCAAAGCAATTAATCAGTAACTATTAGGGTTGGGTGACAACTAACGAATTGTCATATCACGATATCCACGATGAAACATCACAAAAGACGGTGATATCATTGCTGGGTCTAAAAGGCTCTTTGGCTCGACACTACATGTTTGTAACTTAGTTGTGTTTAAAAAGAAAATAATAAACAGGACATGGAGATGTTGAGCAATGAAAAGCAGCAACTGCTTCTTTTTATTTTCTCTCCCGTGTGTAAGGCCGTATGATGGTAGAGGGCTTAGTTGTCGCTGGCTGTCAGCCATCACAATAGACTGCCCAACCCTAGTGCCTGATTAATTGTTTCAGTCATATTTAAGCAAAAATGCCCAAAAAAATATATTGCTTCCAGTCTCTCAAATGCGAGGATGTGCAAGAGGAATCAACCTGCACACCCACCGACAGAAACTGTCTCTGCCATAATGCAGTCATATTATCCAGCTGTGGTCACCACCACAAATGCACTAATTGAAAAAAACGGAAGGCCTTGAAAGAACAATTAGCTGCCAGTGAGCACCATCTAACTTGCAGCTTGACAGGGTTCATGCACTTCGAGGCTGCAGAGGGAGAATATGTACATCTGACCTGTACATATTTCACCGTCACACCAGAGCCTGGACACACAGGAGACAGCGTGTGTCCATGCGTTCCTGCTCTCGCTCTCTGTTTTGACTCAACTGATGATATATAGATGTTGATATTTCATCATGTGGGGGGAATTGTCAGAGCAACTGAAACTTCGGGCAAGGGAAAGGGTCAGAAGAATGAGCTTGAAAGCATGGGATGCATTTTTCCTCATTTATCAGCTTTGTAGCTCAAGTTTTGTGTGATTTGTGCCTTATTATCTTTTATCTGAAGAAATCTCAGATTATTGGTGCAGTGGTTAGCATTGTTGCCTCACAGTAAGAAGGTCCTGAGTTCAAATCCCCCAGCTGGCAGGGGAGTTTGTGGCTGGGGTAGGACTTTTCTGTGCAGAGTTTGCATGTTCTCCTTTTGTCTGCGTGGGTTCTCTCTGGGTACTCCGGCTTCCTCCCACAGTTAACTGGTGACTCTAAATTGTCCATAGGTGTGAATATGAGGGTGAATGGTTGTATGTCTCTTTGTGTCAGCCCTGTGATTAACTGGTGACTTGTCCAGAGTGTACACAGCCTCTCGCCCACTGTCAGCTGGGATAGACTCCAGCCCCCAAGGATAAGCAGTTATAGACAATGAATGAAAAAAACTAAAAATCATAGTTAATACAAAAAGTCTGCATATAAAACTATTAAAAAATATAAATTTCTTTGTCCTCAATTAAAGTGATAGGCTACTTACAAGTCCACTTAGATCTCTTGAGCTCCGAGATAATGAATCATTGTTATTCTTTTGGTGAGGATGAGTGTGTATAAAAAGTAAAGCTTTGGAATGAATGTGTGTGTCTGTGCGGGCTGGGGGTCTCAGCCTTCCTTAAATACAAGTTTGGGGGGCACTGAGGGAAAAAAGGCTGGGAACCGCTGATTTATAGCATGTGTAATTTACCATTTATGTAGTTGATAGTAGGTTATCAGTATATTTTCTTGCTAGATTTGTTTGCGGAGCATGGACAAATAGAACACTGAGACTGTCGCTGCTGATGCTGAGCCGGCTGCAGAGCTCTGCTGCACACTGTCTGAACAGCCCAATTGCTTAACATGGGTACCAAAAGGAAGCACTACAGGGTGTTATGCCTGAGACATACAGGAGGCAGACGTGCTGCGACAAGTCTGAGGCGAGCAGAAAATCTTGTAGCCACAAGACCAATATTTAAAATCATAAAGATAAAGTTAAAAAAAAGGCCTGTGCAGCGTTTGATTTAAGATACTACTGAAGTCAAAAAGATTTCAGTAGCATTATAAATGTTGTTATCACAATGTGTGTTATCACATTGGTAACTGTAATATCCCAGTCCTATGCTCTTAAATAAATGTATAATTAACCGTGCCATCCAGAACTTCTCCCAACAGTCATTCAAGCTTGACAAAATGACCGGAAGGATGAGATACTAACATAACATTTCCTTCTATTATTTCCAGAAAGACGTCCAGTTCCAGTGGTCCTGTAACCTGTGCAGAGAGAGCCACAAAACTCAGGTCTGGCTTTGTTTCTTAGTTCTGAGGTAGGCATACAGTGTGTGACTTGTTTGTCTAAAAGTTAAATATTGTTTATCATACATGACAAAAAAATAACAGAGTACATGTTTCTATCATCAATATAGCCAGAATGAAAAACACACCAAACAAATACAACACAAGTTAAATCAGATATTCTACATTATTCAGAAGAGAATTTTTAAAACAAACAATAGAGGGTGTTTATTTTTGTGAAATGGAAAAAAGAAGGTGTTGTACCTTTCTTCATCTGTCTTAAATTGTCATTTTCTGTCATTCATAAAATCTCATCCATACGAGCATGAATAATCTGTTAATGCTGAGAACATTTCCTGAGAAGGGAATCACTTTGTAGCTAGAAGGGATGTTCTGTTTTTTAAATCAAACTACTGGAACAGCTCAACAACAGAAGGGCAGCAAGCCTAAAAACATGAACTGATAGTTGAGTAAAGCGTCTGCAAGATGCAACTCGTAGCTCGAGACTCGAGTCAGTGACGTAAAGTAACAGAGGGTCAGTAAAATATAAACTTTACACTCTTTATTTACCTATCTGTTTTGACTGCCACTGTTCCAAGAACCTAAAACAAATCATATATAAATATTCTCATAAATAAAAAAATTTGTAATCATTGTCTGCTTGCTCTCTTAAAGCTTCTTGAGTGTGTGCACGTGTGCTGCCTCCATGCCAGACACAGAAGAAGTAAGGAATTGCTTGGAAGGACTGAAAGTTGCCATTGAGGTGAGAGAAGGTATCAAATAAAATAAAATTTCACTTGTTTATCTTTGTTTTAAACTGTAGAAATCATCATATTTTTATGTTTACTCATGCTTTCACTCAGCGTATCCCTTTTACACATGCAGTGGATTGCTATTTTTTGTTTAATATTTGAAAATATTAATTAAAATCCTACTTTATCTAATTTTATTGTTTTTCATTTTTCTTGCCCCTTTTTAGAAATCTGACGCTATGCTGTACGCTCCGTCAGCTAATGACGTTAAAGTAAGTACACATTTGTTTGAGTCAATTGACCCTTTGCTAAGCCCCACCTCCAAACAGCGACTGTCCAATCATAGGTTGGCAACCGTAACTAGGACTGTTATGTTGTAGATGTGCAGGAGGCTCTGAGAAGAGTGAAACTCTGTTTCATTAATCTGGACGGTGACTTTTTTTTTTTGTTTTGTTTTTTGTAGTCCCTCAAATACTTGAAACACAATGAATAGATTAAACTCTGTCTTCATCTGCTCTAACATAAGCTGCGAGCGTTAGCATGTCTGGCTGACTAATGCTGGCTTACTAGCTGCAGTAACTTTACCTCCAGACAAACCTGTTAGATGCATCTGCATTTGTTCTGTGAGGGTTTGAGAGGGAAGACGTGGGCTGATGCAGAATCAAAATGGGTCGACAGAGATGCATCTTTCTCTGGCTCGCTGTCTCAGGTCTAAGCCGAGTTGGCTTAGCTCTTATTCCTGCTCTTTTCTGTGATTGAGGTTCAGCTGCTGCTGATATGTATTTAGCTTATTTTGATATGTATGTAGCTTTTGCCTAAGTCTTCTAGCATTAATGCTAAATATTGCACACAGCTGTCAGATAACTTTTTTTTTTTTTCAGTTTTTTCATTTTTGCCTTTATTTGATAGCGACAGCTGAAGAGTAGACAGGAAAGGGGGCAGAGAGAGAGGGGATGACACGCAGCAAAGGGCCGAAGGCGGGAGTCGAACCAGCGGCTGCTGCAGAGGACTACAGCCTCCATACATGGGTCTGACGCTCTACCCACTGAGCTAAACGTCCGCCCACTGTCAGATAACTTTACATTAATACACTTTCACAGGGTTTTGTTTTAAAACGTGTCCGAAGGGAACATTAAATCGTCAGCTGGAGACGTTTTTGAGTCAGCAGTAGCCTACAGCTACACTTATGAAATCTGCTTGTAAGCCAACAAAATCTACAGTCATCAGCTAGAAATGAGAATCAGCTTTTGTTGACTTCTCCAAGGATGTTAAATCTTCCACTGTTACCACTGTTAACGATATAAATGCAGTACGAGAATGGAAAGTTTGGCAGGCTTAGAAACAGTAACTAAGGAGGATGGTGCGTAGAAAAGGGTCAATTATGTCACAATTAACATTGTTATGTTAATCTTGTTAACTAAATTTTAAGGATAAACTAAGCAACATACTGTTGGACACAAGAGGCAGCTTGGTACACTGTATTTTTCTTATCATCAAGAAATCTTATGAAAAGGAGAGGTATTGTGAGAAGTATTGTCTGTATTGTCAAAGCCTGGGCGTGTCACAGACCTCCACTGTTGTCCAAAAACAATTAAAAACAGATCTGTGAGCCACATTGTTGACGGGGTGACATGTTCTCTCATCACAATGAACATGAGCTGGGCAGGATGAGTCAACAGCACATATACTGTTCTGCTTTCAAGGAGGAAGAGGGTTAAACATGCTTCAACTCGAACTCTCAAGAACAGATAATCTAGTCACAGAAAATAGTGTGGAAAAACTCCAAAGAATACTGGAGCACACAGACCCACAAACTTTGGTTCAAAAACATTTTGATGCCAGATGAATCATCATGAGTCAAACAGAACAGAGACTCACATTCTATTAAATAATCTCCACTTATTAGACACTCAGGGCACTATGTAGATTATCTATAGAGCATGGTCTTAAGTGCATGGAACAAATGCATTTAAGGCCAACTCAACTTTGCTATTTAAACAGCATACCTTAAGGCACAAAGTGCAAAGGGGTTATATTTAGTCTCTTAATTAATCATGCAGGCTGCTTTCAGTCATTTTAAATGTTTCCATGTGTGAAGTAACGTCCTATGGCAAACCTTGTAAAAATATAAGATCCAAAACTAATAACTGTAGTTGGAAACTTGATGAGAGAGAGGAAACTCTGTACAAGAATTTTACTTTTTGAGACAGCTGGCTGTGATGGAAGTCAGGATTTATATGCTGGTTTATTCCAAACAATTCCACTGCATGAATCTCAGCTGTAAGGGAGACCACAGAACATTGACTAATGTTGTGCAGAAATTCTCACAGCGTCTCTTATATGGGGAAATGCTTCAAACTATTTCACCCACCTGCTGTAACCCTAAATCAGAATGTTAATAACCTGCAGATTAACTGCAGAGTGTACATGCACCGTGAACCCGCCTGTAGGCTCATCTTACTGTCTGAATAATGTCCTTTCAATAGCAGGAAAATACTGTGGCATTAACTTTAGACCAATGGAGTAATCGATTTTTGTTGGTCAGTGATAGCAATACACCAACAATGCACCCTACCTCACCACATATAGGCCAGCACACCCATGGGCACGCAGGTGGGCACAAGTACATTTACCACTTACACAAAGTGGCCATGAAAATGGCAGCTGTGCTGTGTGCTGCCTTGCACCAGACGCAAGATCAAGCTCTCAAGATTAAGCTAACACTGGTAAAATAGGGAGGAGCTGAGACAATATAACAACAGTTCATGACTTCACATCAGTATGCAACAACATGATATTTATGGCTGCGTTCCAATCCACAGTGTTCTTAGCCCGTACTCCCTGCTCCTTGCTCAGGGAACGTCAGTTAAGGGAACTTATATGTACTTATATGACGTATGTAAACTATATAAGAATTAGTGCTGTCAAACGATTAAAATTTTTAATCAGATTAATCACAGGGCTGTCTCTTATACACATCTAGATGTGTATAAGAGACAGAATATATACATAGATATGTATAATAAAGGCTAGATGTCTCCTCCGTGCTGCCGGCCAATGCAATCACACGTCCGCACTGGCGGTCATCTTGCCACAGTCAGCTGGCTCACCCATAACATTGTGCTGTAGTGGTGCATACTTTTTAAATAACC
>JAJHUR010095879.1:0-17775 GCA_027495735.1 Lutjanus campechanus | reverse complement strand
GGGGGGGGGGGGGGGGGCTCAAGGGGATGACTCACTGGGCCCCCTGTTGGTTTTTGTTGTTTTTCTCTTGTCTTCTTTACTTAATTGTATATAATTTATGTAATCGGGGGTAAAACCAATAAAAAAAATTGGTCCCAAAAAAATTTTAAAAAATGAAATTTTTAATATTTAACATTTAACTTGACAGAAACAAACTCACCAAAACTGTCTTGGCTCACCTTTGCACTGTTCCAACAATCATCAACGAAATAAACTCTTTATTCACACAGAGTTAGATTTTAGAAATTTGGGGAGAGAACCAGAGAAGCAGCAGAAAGAAACAGCATGTACAGCCAGAATACTAACATCTAACTCAGTGGATTGAAGGTTAACTTTGAACAAACCAGAGTTGTTGATTCTTGGAACAGTCAACACACAATCCAAGACACCTAAATGAAGATGATGATGATGATGATGATGATGATGATGATGATGATGATAATCAAATGACAGTTTTGCAAAGGGAGTCTGGTTAATTTGTGGTTGAGCAAAAAATATCTATTCTTAAAAAAGGTCTCTCCCTGTAGGCATCCTTCCCAAAATGTAGTCAGAAACTTCTGAGAAGCAGCCTGAGCCTGTCAGTGGCAAAAGGAGAATTTTTAATGAAGGTACTTTGATGGTGCACAGTTGCCCGGAGGGATTATGTGGTAGCTGAGTTTTGCTTCTGGCTCCGGATCAATTTCAAAAATTACAAAAATAGGTTTGAGGTTGAAAAACACCGGTCACCTTTTAACTTTTGAGATAATTGAGATAACTTTGCAAAGTGCACCTCTGTAACAACAAGATTTAAAATCCATGTAATGTCCTTTATTACAGGTGAGATGAATTTGGGGGAATACTTCAAAAAGATTGGTTTCCATGGCTCTTTTGATAAACTGGATCTTGCAACGCTGACGTTGATCCACAAACTGCACGTCATGACAGTTCCATTTGAAAACCTCAGCATTCACTGCGGTGAGAGGATCGTCATGGACCTGGAGGTCATTTTCAATAAGATAGTGAGGAGCAGCCGCGGGGGCTGGTGCCTTGAGAACAACCTCCTGTTTGGCTGGGTGCTGAGAGAAATGGGCTACGACACCACGACCCTGGGCTGCAGAGTTTTCTACAACGCCCTCAATGACTTTGGGCCCCTTGAATCCCACCTCATCAACAAGGTGCTCATCGATGGAAAGGCTTATTTAGCGGATGTGAGCTTTGGGGTGTCTTCCCAAGTGTGGGAGCCTCTGGAGCTTGTCTCTGGAAAAGACCAACCTCAGGCAGCGGGTGTCTTCCGTCTCGACGACAAAGGGGACTTTTGGGTGCTGGAGAAGACCAGCAGAAAGCCAGTGGTTCTCAACCCAGACTTCGCCAAATCAAGCCTGGTGAACAGGCAGGAAAAAAAGCCGATCCACCGCTTCACCTTGGTGCCTCGAGAGGTCGATCATTTCCTCGAGACAAACCACACACTGCAAACAGATCCTACTCTGCTGTTCATCAATAAGTCCATCTGCTCTCTGCAAACACCGACAGGGTTCAGAGCCCTGATTGGCTGGACCTACAGTGAGGTCACCTACAAACCAGAGGAAGGAGTTGATGTCATAGACATGAGGGACATAGCAGAGGATGAGATAGAGAAAATTCTGAGAGAAAAGTTCAATATAAAGATGCCGAATAAACTAAAGCTTGTAAGCAACAAACCACTGTACACACTCTGAAATCCACACATTCTGTTGGACGTCTCATTGCTGAGAACTGGGACAAAACTATATTTCTGGGGTTTTGATTTTTAATCTTGAATGATGCTGAGAATTTTTTTTTGAACAGATCAAACTCTCGGCTATTAATCCTTGGGCCATCCTCTCAGTGATTTAAGTTTTCATTACATTTTTTTTAATTTCACTATATAGTCATAGTGATTGTCTCAAAACATTTTTACTAAAAAAAAAAAAAAGCATCCTTTCTTTCCTTCCCATGTTGGTATCTGGTCATATGATAGTTTTGATTTTATTTGCTCATATTTTGGGACATCTGTCTCTGAGAATTTTGCATCCATCCCAGTATAATGGAGGTAAACAGAGTTTCATTTGTGGTGCTCACAGCATGGAAAAATCACATTTTAAAAATTTAATAGCAGCATCTGTTTCCAGAAACAGCGCCCCCTGTTATTCTGGATAATGCACAAAACACCATGTCAAAACTTTGTACAGGGACTATTTCTTCGAAGGGACTCAGTTTGTGGAAAGTCACATTGTTGTTGGTTTGTTTAAATGTCATTTTTAAATACTGTGAAAAGCACAAATGAAATCTATTCACCTCCGTTCTATTCAATTAACAAAAACAAAGGAGAATTTTAATCAAAGCAAACATTTGTGTGCTGAGTGAAAGCTGACTCACATTTGAAAGACTGAATACAAGCTTGTGATTGATGGGTGGTAAATTCCTGTCACCTGCTCTCAACACCGCCACCCTCCCTGTAACCCTTTGTCTCTGTTTTCCTCTGTCTTTCTATTTCTGTCAGTCTGTCTGCGTCCGTCAGTGTTAGCCTGGAGCTAAAACCGAGCTGAGAGCTTTGGGTTTTAATTGAATTGGATAACCTGTGCCACCAGCTTCATCTGTTAAATATCACACCGCTCTCATTTGGCTGGTTTGTGCTGCCACATTAACTGATAAGGAAGTGCCAGTCAATGTGTCAGCACCAGCAACACAACACACACGCACTCCCAACACCACCCGCAGACCTACAAGAGTAACATTTGTTCCTCAGTCAGCTTTTACAAAACACAGAAATGATACAGTCCTGTAATAATGACTGATTATTGAACTGTGTTGACCTTTAAAACATCATCATGGAACTTGGAGGAAATCTGAAGTCGGAAACTATTTGTATACAGGGCGTCTAGCTGACACTAATTTGCAGCCTCGTCCCTCCTTAGTGATCAGTATTAAATTAAGACTGTTTCATAACCAACTCTGTGTAGTAGCCTCAAGTTTACCATGTTCTAATATGTGATAGCAATGAGAATGTTCTAATTCAGAACAGATTATTCAAATCTAGACTGACTATTATTTTCTGATAGAATGGAATGGTATAGGTTCCATTCTATTCTATTCTAGAATGTTCTGCAATGAAATGTTATTTAGAATGAAATGTTCTGATCTAGTAGGACTATTATTTTCTAATAGATTCCAAAATGGGACATTCTAGAATAGAATGTTCTGCAATGTGATGTTCTATTTCTGAGTGGAATATTCTATTTAATCTAATTCATTTCAAAATAGAACATTCTAGAACTGAATGTGGAATGGTCTAATTCAGACTGGAAAGTTCTAATCTAGTAGAAGTATTATTGTCTAATAGACAATTCGATTCAATTCTAGAATGTAGAAATGATCAATTCCAAAATGGAACATTGTTCTGCAATGGAATGTTCTATTTCAGAACAGAATGTTCCATCTTATTCCAAAATACATTCTATTCTAGAATGTTCTGCAATGGAATGTGTTCATTCAGAATGGAATCTAATCTAGGAAAACTATTATTTTCTAATGGAGGATTTGATCCTAGAACGTAGAAATGGAAAACAATATCCTGTTCTTATTCCACAAAAGAATATTCTAGAATGGAATGTTCTAATGTAGAATGACCATTATTTTTTAATAGATAGCAAAATATGACATTATAGTGTAGAATATTCTGCAATGAAAACTGAATATCCTCAGGATGTGGACAAAACAAGATATGTGAGGACATCAGCTTAGGCTTTGAGAAGCACTGATCAACATGTATCACCATTTTCTGATATGTTATGAAACAGACAATCAATTAATCGAGAATGATTAATCGCTGATTTAAAAAAAACTGTTAGTTGCAGCTGTAGTACAATGGTATTTTAATTCATCATTTCAAAGAACTTCCCACTACTCAGTGATCGTCATTTGCATGTTGTAGGCATCATACAGCATCTAATCTTAACTTCACCATGTTCTAAAAGGTGATGGCAACGAGAATGTTCTGATTCAGACTAGATTGTTCTATTTCTATTCTTAGGATGTTAGATTGGGATTAAAACAGTCAAAAAAAGGAAGCAGATAAAACAGAATCAGGATAAAGCTGACAGGACAGTTCATAAGGTACACCTCACTGGAACAGCAACGGGTTCAATTTACCTGCAATTATCTCTCCATTTCATTTCATTTTGTTTCAATAAAACATTCAAATCCCACACTGTTTGACGTTTCCTAAAAATGTGTTATGTAGCACGATTGAGACAAATTTACACTATCAATTTAAACTTTTAAGCAAACATTCTACATTGCTATTGGCAACATCTTTTGTTGTAGAGTGTGTGAAAGAATTACATCATAAGTTAACCTTCAATATGGATAAGACAGAGTTATGACTGCAAATCAGAGTGAAGGAGAGTCTGATGGTTAGTTTCATCACAGATCTATATTTTCTGAACTCAATAGTACAAATACTCAATTCTATACTATATTATAACGTATATACTCTATATGTAGTGTCACCTGTGTCATAATATTTCATTTCATAATAAGATAATTCAAGCATCTATGTTGTTGAAAATATACCCCGAGACCAGTGGAGCAGGTCATGTGACTGAGGAAATTAACCTGCACTCAGCACACCATGCTCCGCTGCTACAGTTACATGATTCCAGGTAAAGTTTATACTGTCAAAACTGTGGTGTGTTCTTAAAGCGATATTCCACTTTGTCAGAATAACCCACTCAGTATGTACTCACCACTATGCCGATGTGATGATGGGTGAAGGTCTTCAGTTCACAAAACAATCCTGGAGTTTTAGTAGAAACAGGGTAGCAGCCTCATCCAGTACAATGGCAGTGAATGGTGACCACGGATAAAACGTTAAAACAGAACACAAAACAAACACAAAATGTCTCCATCCTGCTTGTGTGGTGTAATCCAAGTGTCCACGAGCCGCGACATTAAAAATTTACCGCAAAAGACGCCATTTACGCCATGTTTTTAGCAGAAATGTCAACTGTAGCATGTAGCTGGTAGGATGTAAACATGGCGGTAGATCTCGCGAGACTTCCGCACATGCGTCCATTAAGATATATATGAAGTCTCGCGAGTCTCACATTTTGTGTTTGTTTTGTGTTCTTTTTTTTAACGTTTTATCCGTGGTCACCATTCACTGTCATTGTACTGGATGAGGCTGCTACCCTGTTTCTCCTAAAACTCCAGGGTTGTTTTGTGAACTGAAGACCTTCACCCATCATCACATCGGCATAGTGGTGAGTACATACTGAGTGGCTTATTCTGGCAAAATGGAATATCGCTTTAAAAATGAGCATAATTCTAATGCTAGTGGTGTTGCTAAATGGGACGCTCCCATTGGGCCTTTCACCCTGTTAAACATTAGCAAATTACTGCTTTTAACTTGAAAATCACATTTTACCCATTTATTCTATTTAGTTATCTGTTGCTGATGCAGTCTAACTGAAGAGTCCTGCAACTAATCCTCCCCTCATCAAGGTTCTAATGTTCAGCTTTTGTTACAACTGTTTTAGAGAGATGTTGAATTAACTGTGTGGTCATTTTGGTGGATGTAGTTTGTGCTGCTTTTGAACTGTATTTCATTATAGTTGCAGGTGTTTTTAATATTTTGTCTGCCAAATGAGGGTAGGCTATAACAAAAACACCTGACTGTGTTTCCCATTTATATCAGACTAAATATTAGAAAGACCTCAATGTACTGAACAACATTCACAATGGTCTTAAAAATGACCATAAATTTGTCTCTCTTAACAAGCCTGTCTCCTGGAAATCACATTAATACTAAATGTTTTTTGCTTCTGGTAACGTCTGCATGCATTATGTTCCCCAGCAACTTTTTTTTACATTCCATTAAGGGCTGTGTTCTTGTCCTGGATAAGTCTCATAAGGAGGTGGTCGGGTGAGCGTGCCAGACTTTGGCACCAGACGCCATGATGGTATCATATGGAGGACTGAAACAGCCAAAATCAAAAATAAATTACTAAATAAGTAAATTGATATGCCATTATATGCACTAAAATAATATTACAAATAAATGTAGGCAAAATGGCACTCTGCACACCAAAAAAACACAATTGAAAAAATTCAAAACCAGTGTCTCTTTCCAAAAATCATGACCTGGTTACTTAAGATAATCCACAAACCTTGTAGTGAGCACTTTCATGTAGGAGCTACTTTATTTCTGCAATAGAATCTGTTGGACCTACTTTAATATCTACCAGAACTACTTTCTTTTCTACTAGAAAGAAAACATCTCTAACATGAAACTGCTTCTGCATTTTGAGTAACAGGGTCATGATTTTGGGAAAGAGAAACTGCTTTTGAACTTTTCTAATGTATTTTTGGTGCTTTGAGCTCCACAAGCTGAGTGCCATTTAGTTAGACATCTCTACAGTCGATATCTTCAAATCTCTGCAACTCACACCAAAACTCTCTAGATCAGTCATGCCCAAATACTGGGCAGGACCCTCAGGTGGGTCACAGGAGATTTTATTTGGGTCACCAAATAAAGAAATAAAAAGACGAAATTTAGTATTAACTTCAGAAGAAATGTAGTATTAACTTAACTTAAATTATATTCTTATAATTCAGTAGTGTAAAGTGTTCTTTATCATTTCCCTGATAAGAGGAAATAAAACCAATGAGATGTCCTGTTAACTCTACATGCCAATCAATCTGTCCATTATATCCACGACTGATCGATCACTTGTTGGTGAAAAATATTGATCTGGCAATAATTTTTCAACTAATCGATTAAGCTGTCCATAAAATGTCAGAAAATAATGAAAATTGATTAATTGATCCAGTCACAATCTTGTTAATTGAAAAATGTGAAAAACGTGTGGAAACAGAAAGACGGACGTCCGTGCGCTCCGCCTGTTTTCACGTGTTTTGACCTATTTTTTCAACTAGTGATCAATCTGCCAATGCTTTTTCCACTCATCGATTAGTTGTTGGGTCCACAAAATGTCAGAAAATATTGATCAGAGTCCCTTGTTTTGTCCACAACTCAATGAAAACAGTTGCTGTTTAATTTAATAATGAATTAATAATGATTAATCGTTGCAGCTTTAGTCAAGATAATACAAGGTGATGGGAATGGAAGTAAAATGGTGAGGAACGTTCATTTATGCAGGAATTTAGTCTTCCCACGATGTATTAATAAGGTCTGTAGTGGATTGGGTCATGATGGTTTGTCACTCTCCAGAAAAAAAGTTCTAGCTCTGATCTAGATGGATAAACAGCACTACAAAGCAGGGATGAACTGCTTATTTATTTACTTAACTTTGTGTTAATTCCACTAACTATTCACTTTCCCATCTAATTTTCCATTTGATTTAGTCATTTATTCAGTTTTCAATTTATTTATTTATTTCTGTATTTTCTTTATGCATTTATTCTTCATTTTGCAAATAAGGGGGCACTTATTCAGAGTGTGTCAATGGGGTCAACTTTTTGCCTATTGGCTGACTGACATAAGAGTTCACAGAGTGATTATAAATGCCTTGTGGTTTGGTTTAATATACAAAATACAATTATTCTGTGTTCACAGTAATAAAACAGCACAAATAACTTGATCTTTGACTTGTTATTAGCTTAATTTAATGTGGAAAACCAAAGAACTGAAGCTTATTCAGCTGGCTGTGACTCACTCCAGACTCTTTCTGTTAAATGTCGAGATGTAAATGAACATTACAGTCCAGCCTGTTTATAACTGGGAGATGCAGAAAAGAACTGTGGCTCTTCTTTCATCACATTTTATTTCCCTCTCCTCCCCCGGCTGGATCAAGCCCACTGAATCCCGGCCGTCTGGGAGCACATTATTAAGACCGCTCTGAGGAGCTCGGTGCAGGCTCTGCATCATTTATCAGAGCCAAGACAAGTTATCTCCGCTGAGGTTTGGATACTTTCACCCCATTATTAGTTTTCCTGCTTGGACAGATTCATTTTAAACAAGAGGAGGCTCACCAGGGGAGCTTAACATCCAGAAAAAGGTTTCAGACATCTCAAAGGACATTAAGGTTGCAGACATTTGCTATTTATGAATAATCATATGGAATTAACAAATAATATATTATAGATTCTACAGAGGAACAGATTTTTTTTTTTATCAACAGTAAAGTCAGAAGTCAGGTCAAAGCCACAAAAGTCAGGGCGAGTAGCTTAAAACACAGCAGTAAATAATACACATGTAAATATATTGTATATGCAATTAATCAAAATGATTCATATGAGAGATTAAAAATGATATTAATTATCGCCCATTCTTGAAAATTGGGACAAATATCCTACCAAAAAAAACTTTTAGAATAATTAACACCAATACTCTAATTCCATTTTTTGAAGAAAATGTATTCTTTATGAAATATGTATAAATGTTTAGATTTATTTTCATATTTCAAACTTGCTTTGTGCCAGGAAACAAAAAAAAACAAAAACAAAAAAAAAACTTTTTTTTTATGTCGACCCTTTAAAGTTGTGTCCCAGATTCCCATCAACCCTGTCAGATTTTTACAAAAACATGATTTAATCAGGCATAAAAAGGTTCAGTTATGGCCTAAGGACCCCTGTCTCGCTTCCTGGTTTAAAAAAAAGGCGGGAATACTGCTCAAACACTGGTAAACTTAATATTTTTCTACAAATTCAAGAAATAATATTTCTATCAGACGTGTCTCAACCATAACATGTCCACTCTGTAGCCCTTCTAAATCAAAGCTAAATAAGAATGGTTGTGATTAACATTAAGAGAACTCTGAACTACTTTCTAAAATAAAATGGCTGCTCACGATGACTCTGCTGTGAAATGAAAAATGTAACGAAAGTTTAATCTTTTAAAATATATTTTCCCAGCAACAAAACCCATCAAAACATGATTTTGTCCCAGTTGTCAGGAATGAGTGATATAACTTGAAATATGGTGAGTGAGACATTTGGTGAAATATGCATGAAACAGACAATAGAGACTCACGTCATAGTAGCTCTGGACAGCGTTGATGAAAGCCTCATCAGCCACGATCTGAGTGTCTCCACTGAGGAACGACTGGAAACGTTCTTTGACTGTCTGCAGCTGCTGTTTACTGATCTGAGGATGACATGAACACACAGGAGACACAGAGGTTATTAAACTTCATGACAGTGGTGGAAAGAGAAGTGAAAATCTGTACTCAAGTGCTGTTACATTACTAAAATATTACTAAATGACAGGTAAAAGTACTTGTGTTAGTAAAAGTACAAAGTACTCATCTCAACAACTACTCAGAGTATTAGTTACTTTTTAACCATTGTTTAATTGATTATCAATAGCAGACATTCAATCAAAGAGGTTTCTGTTTCTCAAAATCTTCAGTCTGAATGACTTCCCAACTTTACAATCGATTCATATTTAATAATCTATAAGAGACAAAACACTTTTTCTCATTTTCTGTTTTTGTCTGTTTTGTTTTGTCATTTCTGTCTCACTCTCAGTTTTAGTTTCCTGGTTCAACAAACGTCTCCACCAGACAAAACAGTGTTGAATGAGGCACAGTTGCTGCCATGTCTAGACTACTGATTAAATATTCATGGGTACAGGTTTAACTGGTTAAATCCAGATGTCGATTAATCAATTAATGATTAATCATTAACATCCTTACTCCAAAGCTGTGCACCCTCACTGGGGGTCTAACCAGCTCATTTGGTTGAGCTGGGCAGCAACCCTTGTCCTGACTGCCCTCCTGACTGTGGGTTTTGTAGTCCTTTAATAGATGCCATGAGGGGTAGTCCTTGCTGCAGCCATGATGTATCTCCCCTCTATGACACAACCTCTCATGACATCACAGTCCATAAATCCTGGTTTTCATCAGATCACTTTACTGGCTACAAAAATGTAGAGGAAAGATTTGGATATGAATTCAACTTGCACCCAGTACTCAATTATGATTTTGAAAGTAACTAATTAGATTACATGGTTTAACGAATACTTAAGTACAAGTAAAAGTACAGACTTGAAAATCTACTCATAAGCACAAGTATCTAAAAAAAATACTTACAATTAAAGTAACTTGAGTATTTCTAATTAGTTACATCAAAACTACCACTATAACTTCAAATGTCCAATTTAATAGCTAAAATAAAAAAAGCTAGAGCTGTTTCCCAACAATGTCAACATTACATGTGTTCAACAAAAAAATTTGTGTTTCTGTTTCTTTTTTCTTTCTTTCTTGAAAGAAATATTGATCCTTGATTCCTGAAGCATTTTAGTGTCCTGGAGGTGCAACAGGCCAAACAACAGGGCATGAAACAGTTTGCTGAGGCTGACAGCACACAAAGAACCTCAGATGTGGATCCAAACCACAAAAATAATGGTCACAACACAAGCGAGCGACATGGAGAACTGTCTGAAGAACTTGGAATGGGAGGATGTTACATTCCAACATTTTCAAATCCTGAAAGAATCTTCATCATAACTAAAGAGCGCACACATTCACTTAACAAAGATTATGAAAATAAAGGCATGTTTCTTGTTTGAAACATCATTCTATGCATTAATGCTTAAATGCATTTTAATGCAGAAATATCTCAAAATATTGCATTTTCCACTAAAATGCTATTTTTTCACTACTCTGTCACACAGAGTGACAGAAAGAATGATGGCGTCAGTTTGCTTTTCTTCCAGGGCTCAGTCATCAACAGAAGTTCATGAGTTAAATCTAAATATACAGCATACTGAACAGGTCTCAGAAGTAAAATACCTCGGCCTCATGTTAGATTCCTAACTTAAGTCTGAGAAGCATGTTAAGATGGTGAGCAGGGCTGCAAAAAAGTAAACCTGCATATGTCCAGACTTATCGGAGAATCTTCCATTTCATGCTGCAAACAGCTTCATGCATGCTATGGTTTTTTCACATTTAAATTACTGTGTAACCTTTTGGTCACAATCTATAATAATCAAGCCTCTTATGATGGTTTACAATCAAGCAATTAAAATTTAAGACAGGGAACCAATAAGACCACATTATTGCCATGTTCTTCAGAAATTAAATATGTTAAGTTCTGATCATTTCATTAATCTTGCTGATTTTAAACTCATCTTTAAATGTCTAAATAATCAGGCTCCCCTGACCCTTTGTTGTTTTTACAGTCCAGGACATGATTGAGACAAAATAAGTGCATTCAGGCTAAATTAAAAACAATAAAACAATATATACATTTTAAATCTTTTATTAAGGCTGTGCTGCAGGTATAAAGCTCAAATTCTGCAGAATTTCTTCCATAGTCTTTTGTTTATTTGGTGACCCAAATAAAATCTCCTGTGACCCACCTGAGGGTCACGACCCAGTGTCTGGGAATGACTGGTCTGCACAGTGAATCATTTAAAGGTGTTGGTTACAGAGATGCCTAAAGATAACCAGAGCGATCATGAACAGACTGTAGTGTCATGCTTCAGTAAAGCTGCTGTGTGAGAGCAGTCAGCAGAGAGGCAGCGCTGCTGACAGCATCTGTTCAATGACAATCCCTACAGGAGGAAAGAAAGCCATACCAGTTTAGAGATGCACTCACTGATGCCTAATAGCACCTAAAATCCCCAAATTACCTCCTAACACACTGTTGCTGTTTGACAATTCAGCTCAGCTCAAAATCTAGTTTGAAAACAATCACAGAGAGCTGGGAGGAAATGCTGGGTTATAAAGTGTTTTTTTTAAATGAACATCATGTAGAGTTAAAGAAGATGTGATTTAAAAAAAATCATTTTTGTCACACAGGAGATGGCAGCATCAGTGTAGGTCTGTGGAGAGTTCTCACTTTGATGTGTAGCTTTGACAGCAGGAGTACTGTGCTATATATAATTATTATTATGATGGCTGCTACCTTGACCAGGTCTCTCTTGTAAAAGAGATTTTGAATCTCAATGGGACTAAATTTTTAAAAAATTACAAATAAGTTTACAACGTGCTTTGACAGACAAAGCAAAAGAGCAGGATACTCAGTAGGTTTAGGCAGTATCCATTTCTTCATACCTTCATACCCTCCTGACATTTCACTGGGGTATATGGCGGGCTGGGCGGTACACTGTACTCCACTGTGACTAATACTCACAATATAGGCGGAGCTGCACGTCACGATATTTCCACAGCTGGAAAATAATGTACGCACACAGGAGCTCCACTTCAGTCATGAGAAGCTACTGCCTTTATTCACTGACAAACTCAAACCTTAAGTGTTAATTTACAGCGCGGTCTCAGTACATATTCTGACAGAATGTCACCAGTAATTAGTCTGCTCCCCCGTCCCTCCTTGTGTGATGCTCGCTAAAGTTTCACACTCACAACGAAACGCTGCTCTGGCGAGTCAGACGTTTGCAGTGTTTGTTAGCTTACCTTTATCACCACTACTGAATCCAACATAAAACAGGCGCAGAGCATTTCCTTCTTTTCAATAGCTGGGTTTCAGTCACGTGATACTGGTGACGCGCGAAATTCAGTTGGAGGGCAGGAAGTAAACAGCAGCTATGGATGAGATGGAGGACGGTACAGAGGAGGGGCTCCGTATTATTACAAGAAAGATAAGTAGATATGTTGGACTTGATCCTTATCTTATGAAAAAGACCGGTTTTGGACCGAAAAATTGCCGGCTATCGAGGCAGTAGATATTAGCAACTACCTTGTTCTCCAGACCTCTTCCTACACAAAACAACAGATGGAAGCATACAAAAGTATGGAGGCATGCAACTTTTTTGTCAGCGGTTGGGTCCACGACCTCGGTACCAAAGTACTCCACAATGACTACTGTTTGGTTTTCGCCGGGGTGAGTGTTTTTCCTTTTACTGTTTTATGGGTTAACATAGCGCTAGCAGTTAGCAACAAACATTCAACGCCGCCGCCCCGGTACCTCTCGGCATTAACTTTAGAATTACTTATGTTATTAGTAGGGCTGTCAAAGTTAACGCGTTAACGCAAACTCCTTTTAACGCCACTAATTTTTTAACGCGCGTTAACGCACGTTCTGTTATATTGGCCTGATCAATAGTTTGACTCAGCAGCTGGAAATGAATCAGCTTGCAGCTGCGAAGACGCGAGCTTCTGTCACCCGACTGTCTTTCTAAAGTCCAAACTGACGACGCTGGTGTCCTCCACAAAACGTTTGTGACTGCACTGAATTATTGTACGCCATGATGAAGAGTCCAGACTCCGTCTCTCCTCTTCATCTCCTCGGTGTGTGTCTGTGTGCAGTTTGCTGTCTGTGTGTAAATGATCCTGCTGCATTAATACAAAAACATGAAAAACAGGGCCACATTAATGTGGATAAATGTTCTTTCTTGAGTCTGTTTGCTCATGCAAAATGAAACGCGATTAATATAGATTAAAAATGAATGATATTTAATCATGATTAATCGAAATTAATCCACAGCAACCCTAAGATAGATACGTTCTAAGATAGAATGACTGTTACTTTATAATAATTCTAACAGCCTGGAACAGAATGTTCATGCTATCATATCTGTGCATAACAGAGTTGCACAAAAGACACTGTTGAGGACACAGTTGCCTTGTTTGAATAAACTCAGTTGGAATATACACAGTGTGTGCAGAGCTGGAGTAAAATCAGTCTGCTGGGTCAGCGGCATGGCCGGGGTTGCCAGGTCCAGGTTTTTCCTGCGGAAATTGGCCTACTTTTGTTTTGTTCCACAGGTTGAATGGGTTGCTGCTGGTTGGGTAGACCTATTTTGAATGTCAGTTACGCACATCCACATGCATAAACACACACACAGTGTGCCCAATGCCCTTTGCCCACAAGCGGCACTTTTATTAGCTGCTGGGGTGGTTTTTCATCTGCCATTTTTGGCTTTGTCTCACAGACCTGGCAACCCTAAGCATGGCTAATGTTAGCTGTGTTAGCCTCACCCTCTGCACGTTTGCCAGTGGTTTCTGAGGTGGAGGGTGTGTCAGAGTCAATTGCTTGTTACAAAATGATCACAAGAGAGTCTGTACACTTTGAATAATAATACAACTAAATGGCCAGTATGTTTCAATCATACGCAGCTAGTTCTCTGTCATGGACGGGTGCTGCACAGTGATTTCTTAGGTTATTTAGCTCAGATGATTTTACAAGGATTCTTGTGTAGCCTTTTATCAATGATGTATAAATTACATGTTTTTTTTAATGAATAGGCTGATTTATCTTTGCTAATAATATGTTGAATTCAAGTCAAAGGAGCAATATGTAGTCACTGTGCATGCAAAATTGAGTCATGTTGTCCAAATAGTGAGTTGGAGCCATAGACTGTACATAAAATATGTTGTAATCCTGTTTAATATATGATCTATGGTCCCCAGACAGGCTGCAGGAGCTCAGGATGCACACAACCTCGTGAACTGACAATAACAAGCAAGGACGAGTCCTCCACTGTAAATTGATCAGTTGTTTATAACTGTCAGTTGTCTGTAAAGTTAAGCCCTGAAAACAAAAGCACACTGCTCTGAAATAACAAACTGTGGATGATGAATTGAGGAGGAACATTTTGCCCAAGATCAAGATTATGATTGATTTCTTACAATTCTTAAACAGACACTGACTCATTCTGTAAAAATTCTGCATTAATTTGAAACAGACATACAACACAGATATTCAGGTGCAGAATGGAAGTTTCAAACGGGGTCACTGTGATTGTAGCGTTCATGTAGTATTTCAACTTAACATGCTTCCTTGATCTCTGATGACACATCACGGTCGTTTTAGGATTTATTACAGTAAATATATTACAGATTTCTCCTTTAATCTGTGTTCTCAGAGATATTTTTGATTATTGTGGGGGAAAAAAGTTAAAAACTTTCAAAACATTATCAAACAATAATTCGGAGGCACACCTACAGTATCTTTCAGACCCCATGTTTGATACCCAGGAGTTAAAGGATAAAAGGCAGTTTAAAAAAGAAAAAGAAAAAACAAAAAAAAAGCTTAACCTGATAACAAACTTCATTAAGCTGAGAGTAAACATCCTGCTGGAGACACTACTTTCAATAAATACTACAAGATTGTAAATAATAATGCTGGTTTTATACTGGGGATGATAGTCTGGATCACACTGTGTGGTGGTCCCCCGTTACAACTCATAATCTAACACACACACACACACATATTACACACACAAACACACACACACAAACGCACACATGTGATGTTTACCAATAATACATTATTATATGTAATACTGAATCATCCTTCAAAGATGACAATAGCACTAAATTGAAATGGCCAATAAGAGCCATCCTCCATGTTCGATGACTCCACACCCATTGGTCATTTCTCGTCCACAGCCCCTGGTAACCGTTGCCATGGCTACTGCAGCAGAGGAAGCGGTATGAGATTACAGCTTCCTTAATGGGGGTCAAAGTTGAGATGAACTACAGCAGAGCCAGCTGTGTGCTACTGTTTATCCATAATACATCAGTGCATGACTAAATATTGTTAAAGAGCAGGTCAGGAGGAAATCTGTGCCACTGGTGAGGAGACTGCAGGTCAGTGTGTGTCTCACAGATGTGTCTTTAACTAACTCTAAAATAACACATCCTAAAAACTCTGGCAGCTTAACATAGACGCACATATTCTGTGGCATCACTTCAGTTGGTAGAGAAACACCAACAAAATGTTGCACCAAATGTTCACTTTTAAACCTGAACAGGGAAGCAGCCTGTTAGCATAGCTGCTGGTGCATATAAGCCTCCAGCATGTACTTTATTTTACACTCCTTCCTGCATTAGTTTAGCATTATTTACTTGGCATTCTTTAAAAATTGTAAAAGCAAAGGTACTGCCTGATCTGTGACAGAGAACTCAGTTTTCAGTGTCCGTATGGTGACTCATGTTTAAGATCAGTGAGTCATTTTTACACCTCTATGGTTACATTTGAAAGATCAGGGTTAAAGAAATGAAGACTGACTGTTGGCCAGAGACAGAGACACAAATCCAGACTCTGGAGTTACAGTCAACCAATTTATCATGTTCAAATATGGAATGAAAATGAGAAAGTTGCACTTCAGACTGAAATGTTCTAATCTGGAAGGCATGTTGTTTTATGGAGAACAGATATAGAAACGGAATAGAATATCTAGTCCCTATTCCAAACTGACAGTTTTTTGACTAAAATGCCTTTTAGTTACAGTCATATTTTAGTCAATCTGACTTAGTTTTAGTTTGGTTTTAGCTGACTAAAAGGATTTTAGTGGTATTTTAGTCAGAATCTACAGTAATTATAATCTTTATTTATAGAGCACTTTTCTAAACATATGATACAAAGTGCTTCACACAAGGCAGCAACTTCATATCAAACATATCCTAAAACAATTTGAACATAAAAAAATCCAAGCAAATAAAACAAATAGAAGCAGCAAAAGGGACTGTCAGTAAAAGTAAGTCAAAGCAATTACAACACCAAAATATAATCAGTAAAAATCAAAGCAAATAAAACATATAAAACCAGTAAAAGGCCACCAATAAAAATCAAGTAAAATCAGGGAAGGCTCTCTGATAAAAGTATGTTTTAAGAAGAGATTTAAAAGAAGTCTCTGATTCTGCTGACCTGATTTCTTCTCGTTGCATAACTTTGGTAGATTTAGTTGACTTTAATGTAACGTAATGTAATTTTTTAATAATCTTTTGGGTGGACTTTTTATGCCTTTAATTGATAGGACAGCTGAAGATATGACAGGAAGGGGGAAGAGAGAGTGGGGGAATAGCATGAAGCAAAGGGCCGCAGACGGGAGTCGAGCCCACGGCCACTGCAGAGGACTCACAGCCTCAGTATATGGGGGGCGCATACTGAGCTACCAGGCCACCCCATGTAATGCCTTATTTAAACGTTTCTCTACAGCCTAGATCCTCAAACTGTGGTACCACTGGTGGTACACAAGATGCCTCAAGTAATATACTGAGGAGGTCAGTGGTATTTTTTAAAAATGCAATAAATTATTTAAAAACATACAATATTACTGTAATCAAAGCTCCAACCAGGAACTATTACAAAGAGAGGTGCAGATCAGGCGCAGTCATGTTAAATGACAGTGAACCAAGCACAACTGCTAGTGGCTACTTAAGAAGTGCCAGTGTCCGCAGCACCTGCTGGTACCAAACAATGCAAAACAGTGGTGGGTGTTTTCTAAGCTGGTTTACAGTGTAATATTATATTAACATTAACATTAAGTATACTACATTTCTTTAAATGTGTATTCTTCTTTTTGTTACATGAGGATAAATTGCTTATCTCTGGTTATATTTATGGGGTCAAAGATGATCATGTATTACACTGACTTGCCCTGCACAATCCCCACGTATTATTCTATGAATAGTTCAAAAATGACAAATCATAATTTTACCAATAGGACGTTACACTAAAATATTACTCCAGCAGCCAGCCTGGGGCATTGTGTTCACTGTGTTCACTATGGGCACTGATATGTTCTCTAAATTTTCAGTGGGAGTTGGTGAGCCTTTGTATTGACCCTTCAGTTTGACACTACAGAGCCACCGTAGTTTAGAAGTGACCTGTCACTGGTGCCAGTGGTCCTCTGCTTTTAAGCTATTAAATGTTTAAAAAGCACCTAAACAAGACACCAAAATAAGTGTAGCTTAATATAATGTTGCTGGGGATAATGTATTCAGCACTGGTTGAATGGAGGGCGGTAGAAAACATACGGCGAAAAAGTTGTGTTTATCGCGCTTCTTTGCTGTGTGTGTGTGTGTG
>JAJHUR010095877.1:0-23220 GCA_027495735.1 Lutjanus campechanus | reverse complement strand
CTTTTGGGACATACATGCATACATTCGTACATTTCATACTTGCCTGTAGAGAGGAGTTTATTACAGCCTCATATAAAATCAACAATAACGATGATAATAATAAAGCAAATAGAGCACTGGTATCGGAATAGTATCGGTATCGGCAGATATCCAAATTCAGGTATCGGGATCGGATCGGAAGTGAAAAAATGTGGATCGGTGCATCCCTAACCTTAAGTAAGATACATGACACAATATGTTTTTCAGGTGCTTTTTGTAGAGTCGTCTTGTATGAGGCTTGGGGAGCATAATAACCAATATTTGCAAACTGATACCCAGTATAGCCTGTATTACAGGTGCCCCAGGAAGGAAATTTTCCCACGAGTTATTAAACTTGTGACAATACGAGTATTACAGATTATATCGGACATTTAACAAGAAAAGATATGAGCGATGGCTATCATTATCTGTAATGTGAGAGCACATACTTTGATCTTTTGTTTTGATGTAAGTCGCCCAAGTTTTGGAAATATTGGCGGAAGAGGTTCATTCATTCTCTCCAATATAGTGGAGCTAGGTGGCACTAGTCCTGTGGTGCTCAAAGTTCCAAAGAATACAGTCGAAAAACTCATCAGCAATATCTCTATCCAGAAATCATGACCCAGTTGCTTCAGACCTTGTTTTGAGCAGTTTAATAAATTAACTACTTTCTTTCTGCAACAGAATCTACCGAAACTACTTTAGAATTTACCTGGAACTAATTTCTTTCTAATAGAGAGAAAATATTCTGCACCGTTACATTTGAAATCTGAATCCTGCTGCTTTGTGTTGCAACTCTGGTGCTGTTGCTGTACGGAGGAGACACTTTCAGTTTATATCTGTAGAGTCTGTTGTCCGACTGATAACATGCATAGATGGTGGGGGCGGTGGAAAATTAATGTAATCGGTGTCTGGTTGACCACTGTGTGAAACCAGTAACACCTACGAAATTGAATATTCATCTATCTGGGTTTATCTTCACCAGCACACCTAAAAATAGAAGTTGTAATCTCTCTAATATTAAGTGATACTTAAAGTGCAGGTACTTAATGTGTGTCTGCACTCATTTATTTTAATTAGATTAGTCAGAGCTTGAGCTTTTCGCAGTAGGATCAATCATGAATGTGTTGTAGAACTAACATACACAGACAAACATATTTACACCCATATTTGCATGTATGGACAGTCTTCCTGTCATCAGATTGTTAGAGGGAACTGAAGCCTCTAGGAAATGCATTCTAACGCGGGGAGAACATGCGCGTAGATTGAAGTCTGAGCATAGGACGTGTCGGGTCAGATGACAGTTCCAGTGTGTAGGCTTGAGCACTGAGTGATTGCCCCTGGGTTTCAGGAGCTTACTCCAAAGACCCTTTGTGGGTTGTATTAGACTGTCTGTCTGACCCTCTAAAGCAAGAACTTTGATCTCTCAGACGCTCTGGGAGGTGGTGACATTTGGCTAGCTTTGACCTTTTGAAGCACTTCTTTGCTTCTGATATTAGATTTGGGAGGAAAAAAATATATCTTTGGCTTGTTGATAAGACTTTATTACTTTACTTTAACTCTAATTTTAGCAATATATTCAATAACTGTATTAACAAGTAAACATGATTTTACAATAACAATGCACTCCTGCAATAACTGCATTTATTTATCACACTTGTTTGAGGACTTTGATATAAGAATAAAAATAAAGACAGCAGAAGCTTTTTAAGTATAACACGTGAATTCATTTTTGGTTGAAATAACCTTCAAGCGTGAGACAACAGATGTTTTGCCTGTCAGTGAAATTTGAAAGTGGCTTCTTTCAATTCTGTTTGAAACAATGCTTTTATATGATAAGCCTTGTTTGTGTAGTTTCTCATAACAAAGCTGCAGTGTTGTCATTCATCCTTGACATGTTGCTTTCGTTGCATCTTTGTCCTCTTTTACTGTTCATACTGTATAGGATTTTGCTCCAAGTAAGGTAACTCTTGTTGCAGTAGACCTGTAACATAATGAGACTAAGTGAAACATTTGGCTGAGGAGGATTTTCTTTTTTTATAAAGCTTGTTAGAGGCAAAGCTTTTTGCAAGAGCCAACACCTTCATGCTGGTTTGATGGAGTTGAGTACATAATGTCCTGTACTTATAATTAAACAAACAAATATGAGTTCATTTGGGAAGTAATCACGGGAAGACTTTGTACTAGCAGACTGCAATATTCTCTGCATGCAATTAGCCAAAGTATTTCCTCCATTGATTACAGAAACAAGCAGGAACACGATAATTTGATTTGTCAATGAAAGGGCAATATTTAAAATGGAACTGGTAGAGAGAGTGCCTGTTTTTTTCCCCTCTGACTGGTCATCTGAGCCGAGTTCAGAGCTGCGGTTATTTACCAGAAATGAATCAGCTAATGTAACCATTTCCTCTTCTTTAGAAGTGGGCCAACATTAAGAAGCTGCTGAGTGCTTGTGGAGACTGTTGTGATGGAGTGATATAAATACTGGGCAACTAATCTACTCATATGTTATATGCATGTATCAGAGGCAGTATAGATGTGTCCAACATCTAGGAGGACGAAGGAGGAAACCATAAGAATGCAGTGTTTAGACCAAACAAACCAGGCTGCATGAGAAATGAGAAAGAGTCTTTAAGTCGGCAAGAAGTAAATAATAGCCAGCAGTTATTTTATTACGTTTCTTTTACAGTGCACAGTATAGGTGACGATGGACAGAAAAGTGGGGAGAGAGAGAAAGGGGACAACATGCAGTAAAGGGCTACTGCTCAGAATTGGACCCAGGCCACAGCTTGAGGACTCAGTGCATGGGGTGCAGGCTCTATCCAGTGAGCTTTAATGAACGAGGTGAAGAAAGCCACTTTCAGTGAAAAACAATTGTTTGCCTCCTGTTGAGAAGTTTGTTTTTTTCTGGCGTATCATACAGCTAAGGTGCTGCTGTTGCTTGAAAACATCATTTGAACTGAATATTATTTTGCTGAAGCCATAGGATGAAAAATAGGTTGTCCTAATTTTTGTGTAAACCCTCCTGTCACCTCAGCTTTTCACTGATGCTCGGATTTTATACCAAACAAAAAACACAATAGGGTGCTATTTCAAAAAATTAAACAATATAGCAGGGCCTGGCCAATACTGGGGTTTGGGGGGCGATACATATGTTACATGTGTAGGTAGTGAAAAAAAAAATGATATCAGTATCTCGGCCAATATTCTTTCTACAAAGTGTAATATACAGAATAGAGAGTATACTCATAAACACACATTTTTCCTCAAAAGTGGTTAAAACGCGTCATTCCAAAGTGACATCAGAGCACTGAAAGTAAACTTGCTGCTAACTGGTATTTTAATAGTTATAAATAACTGTGAATAAAAAAACACAAATAAATTATTAAACCTGAATGGAAAACAATGTATCAAATATAAATAAAATTCTGCCTATGAAGCCAACAACAATCTCAATTATATTGTGTTTAAAGAAATAAAAAAGTTTTCATATTGGCACATATGTGACAACATAGATGCAGATACCAATATAGAGTGACATAAATCTTGCAAGCAATGACACCAAACTAAATAAATACCATTCCATAATTCCATAACCTAAATAAAAAGCAATAACCATTGTAAAACTTTTGTAATGTGCTCTGTAATGCATTCAGGACCATAGTGAAGCCATTTTCACTAAATACTGCTTTTTCTTTGTTATGCCAGTAATTTGGCAAGCACAAGTTCAGCTGCTATTAATGACATATTGTGAGAATTTCCTTTAGTGGAAAGTGCAGTGCTGTAAGTACTGTCTAAGTACTGGGAATGGTGAGAGGGAATTATGTCTCACTCAAGGCGAGAGTTGCTTGAGCATAGCGATAGGCAGCCATGGAGTGCAGATTATTTGTTAATTTATGGATTTTGGACATTTGCCCTTACCATGTCTTGCCTCTTTTCACAGTATTTCAGCCTTAGATCCTTAACCCCAGACTACAATCCTCACCTCTGTTTTTGTTCTGTGATGAGCATGCTGGCATTCAGAACATCAAATTGTGTTTAATCACTTTGTATGATGATTGGATTTCCAGGGACTTCTATAGTATGCATACCGCCTGGAGGTGCAATTTCATCTGAGCCTTATGTGACGTCTCATTTCACCAGACACACAGGAAAATTTAATGTTAGTGAACTTACCTTCCTTTCAAAAGTCAATCCAGAACAGCTTTTAATTCTGTTTTCAATGATTACCCTAATTTATTGTTGGGGGAATTCGTGAGGGAAAAAATAAAGTTTAAACAATTCTCTTTACAAAATGATAGAACAACAGAATACACAAAGGGTTACATTATAACATTTATGAGTCAGAAGAGAGTCAGAATGCAAGGTGTGATTAAATTAAATACTAGCTGTGTACATCTAGCTTTGAATAATACAAATACTGAAATATGATTATTGTAAACACTGCAGTGAATACAATATTAAATGTTGACCTTTTAGAAGAACTTCAAAATGAAATGACAGGTATACGTTAAGCTCAATGTAGTTACTAGCTTTTTAAAAGAAAATATTAAAATGTAACAGCCTATAAAAACCTATTCTCTGCTGTAGATAATAATATCAATAAATCAATACTTAAACCAATACAGCGACAAAACAACTCCACATTTCACTAGATATGACAGACATTGGCATTAATAACAATCCCCTCCAAAATATGGTTGTATTATAGTACCTTTTTCAGGGCAGCCATATTGATATAAAAATAGTAGGGTAAACACAGGTGCTACCAATTATACTAATAACGGTCCTGTTTCATTAAGTGTAGCAGAACGTTTTTAGTGCGCATAGATGCACAATAGCAGCACCCTGACTCTGTTTGACCCGAACGGAATAGAAACTCTGTTAGTATCATTGGTAACACCTGTGTTTACCCAACTGTTTCATGTCAAAATGGCTGCTGTGAAGAAGGTCTATTGATCATATCTTAATCACTGCAGCATCACACTATATCTGCAGTGTTTGTTTGTTTGCTTGTGGTTTCAAGCAAACTGACAACTTCATCTGTGTAGCAGGGAGATAAAGAGAACTCTGTGACAGGTGGGGTTAATGCTGCTTGTAGCAGCCCCACACACATGCCCACTTGGACATGTCTGGCCGGCCGTGAGGTAAGAAATGAAAGGCCTTTGCGTAGGCATGAGTTTGTTAGCCAAGCCACGTTGACTGTGCCACAATTATAATTACATGCTACGTTTTTTTTTGTTTTTTTTGTTTGCTGCCTCTCCTCGTTTTATGATTTATTGCTCTACCACAGCTGTCAGAACTCTGGCTTCACTGATTGGCTCTTAAATAGGAATGTTATTAAAATGCAAGCGCAATGCCACTGAGCAGCCCAAATGGTTAAACGGAGGCTCCCGATGGAAAGCTGTAAACCAGTGTTGAGCCAGACAGCTGTTTCTGCATGGTAAAACAGGGTGTTAATGAGTAGAATAGATTGCAGATGAGGATCACAACACCGTAACATGTTGTTTCTTCACCTGAGACCGCTATGCATCATCTCCAGAAATGATTGCTCAATTTAAATCCACTGTTATGGAGTAGGCTATAAATATATTGTAATGTGATGTTTACAGGGCCATGTCCTCTCCACTTGGATCAACATATGATTGTGGACGGATAACGCTCACAGCTGCACAGCCACAGCTTCACACAGAAGAGTGTCTCTTGTTTTACTTGGGTAAATCAGGAGGCTTCTCTAAAGCTGAGTACAAATTCAGGTTGCACACGTCGAGGTACACAAAGAATACAGATCCCAAATGTCTGCTACTCTAAATCCTCCACAAAGAAAACCGTTCCTTTTTTTCTTTTCTAGCAGCACAACAGGTTTTATTTTTTATAGGCAATTGCTCATTGGGCATAGGCAGAAAGTGTGCCTGATGTGCATCAGTGGATATCATATAACATTTTTTAATGGAAACATTCAAAGTTACTGTACAATATCAGCAGGTTAATGCCAAGTCAGAAAGCGTGAATTCAGCATGGGTCTTAAATTTCAACCCACATCTGACCTGGCCAATTTAATTCTAGTCCAAGCTCAAAGCCAAAGTATTCACATTTCCCTTTCTTTCTCCTGCACACACATGCAGTGCAAAGCTACCAACAGTTGCTGGTACACTATTATTAGCCTATCCATCATTATTAGGTGAACAGACTATACATATTAAGATATAAATAGTAGTAAAGTAGCTCTCACCCAGGATTAGTCACCCAGCACTCACACACATTCACATACAAAATCTATAAATCACACACTAAAAGCATGATAAACCAGCGAGCAGCTACATAACAAATCATAATTTTGCATTAATGTGAGAAGAACAAGTTTACAAATGTTCTCCTAATCTCCACCTACTGGCTGAGACACTAAAGACTCTAACAAGCTGGTGACAGGTCAGCCTTTCGTATTCCACCCCATATATTCTTGAATAACAAACCAAAATACAGTCAACATGGTTAGCTAGTTGGCAAGTCAAAACCTGTTGACATCACTCCTCTTCCTGTGTAGAGCAGGAAAGAGAACAGTTTTGCTGCTAATCGCTGCATGTACAAGAGGGTGAGACAATGACAAAATTATTACTGTGCATATCAGTGTATTGTTGTGATTTGAACATTTAAAGTAATTGTTGTTGTAAGAGTTAAATTGTGATAGGTGAATAACCATGTAAACACAGGTTTAACCATCCTAATTATCCAGACAAGTTCAGTATATTCTCACTGAATTATTATATTGTTTACACCTATTTAGTGTTTACAGTAATGTTAATATTCTGCTTTACTCCTACTGTGTGCAGTCATCTTAAGTTGATGTTCTGGTGTAAGGTTACACCGCTAGTCGGCGCTGTTGTAGCGTTTAGGTAGGGCTGTTGTTTCTTTAAGGTGAAGAGGTAGGCAGCTGGGAGGAGTAGGAAAAGAGACTTCAAGCAGGTGTACCGTGTGGACTGAGCTGTGTGCGGACTTCACTAAAGTTATGAGCAAACCCCAGAAGTTGTTGGACTGTTTTATTCCTGCTCACACACCCACGGCACTTACATTAATGATAATATTTAATAGTTTATAGTATAGACTCTAGGGCAGTGTTTCTTAAAGGGGCACTTTGCAGTACTGCAGGAGGTACTTGATTTTTCTTTTTTTAAATGTTGATTTAAAATATATCAGTCATACATTTGCAGTCATGCAATTCTTAACTGCCAAAAACTGGCAACTGCTGTAAAACTTAAGAGGAAAAAAAGCAGCAATCACATTGACTGTGAGGGGAAAGTCAGTTTCTGTATTTAATGACTGATGAAAATCAAGAATATGGATTTGTAGTTGAAAGGCAGCAGAACTACATCTGAAAACTTGAAGACAGAAGTGAAAAAGACTGAAAAAAGAGGCAACAAAAATACTGTCGGCATCAGGAAGAATATTTTTAATGAGATTTACCTCAGTGAGCTGACACTGATGGTGCTCCACCATTATACCTCTTTACATGGGCTTTTTTTCCTATAAAAATGTTTTGCGCTGGTCTGGGGGTACTTGGCTGAAAACATATTTCAAAAGAGGATACATTATTGAAAAACTTTGAAAACCATTGCTTTAGGGTCTAACCTGAACCCGCAAGATGCCTGCAAGTCCAAAATCAGCCTGTTTGTCGAACTTGTCAAGTCCCTTATAGGCTTAGGTCAAGTTGAGCGCGAGTCTGAACTACAGTATGTGCATCTCGGTGGATACACATATACCACAGTGATCAAACATGTAGCGATTATTTATTGTGAAATTTATGGGTGCACTACATCATAACATCAACTGTTTGATCATCATCATGACTAATTTGACAAACTGTAAACTTGCCTTCTTTTTCTTGTGTGGAAGTCTTGCAAAGGCTGTGTCTTTATTAGTTATGCTGTCAACATCTTAAACCTGCTCTTGTTCAAATCGTCAATGGCATGAATATGTATTAGCAGGCAAATTCTGGTCTCCATAGCTGAGGGAATGTTTAGCCTACTGATTAGCATCTTTAGGATCCTGTCTGTGGTCTTAAGCTTTACATGAATGCATTCACAGTGACCATGTAAAAAGGTGCCTGGCGTGCACTCAGTCATACAAACAAGCTAATACAAGTCAAGAGTACAGAAACAACAGAGCCTATCTAATTAGCTGCGCAACAGAGCAGCAGCTCAATAAATGCCTTCTGTTAGACTGGACGGCAGTTACCGCCAGAAACCTAATGGTTCATTGAGAATGAGTGATTATTGGACCTCGAGTCTTTGGCAGTTGGGACTCGTTGAACCGTTATTGCAGAAGCATCTTAGAAGCACAATGCAAAGAACAGAACATGAAAGTTGCCACCTGACAACATTAAAGATCCACTCTGGCTTCCCAAGGTTTAATTTTACAAGATGATTGGCTTAGGTTGCTAACTCTTCCTTTTCCTTTCCATGGAATGACTAAAAAGGGAAAAAATGCTCATGCCATCTCTAGGGTTACTCAGTATGTGTTGCATTGACAGTGCTTTTATTTTGGTAAAGTACGGCAGTGGTTTCCACCCTGGCCTTTCTGAACATTTAAAAAAGAAAGACTAAGACAATTGCCTGTCTTAAGATTTTGAAAATAATCAATTTATTTGTGATTTTCCTTATGTTAGCTCCTCAGACATTATTCCAGTAATTCAGCATTCTCATCCACAACCTTTCATTCCGCCATTCATTCCTCCATCTTCTGCTCAGATCTATCGTAAAGATCGGGGCTAACAGACACAGAAAACACATGAACGACTAAAGACAGTGATTTCCAAAGGCTCTTCTGTCATCAAGCTTTAGCCTTCTCTGCTTTGTATGCAGCAGCATGTGTTTACCATCCTCTATGTGAAACCCATGAGGTGATTTTTATGGTAATTGGTTTTACGGTTAACCAAGCCTTGCAGTGGAGTTTGAGGGGGTTTTCTGGTTCTGAAGGTTTACACTAGACATGGGGAATGTGACATCCTGGTTTTAGCTCTGCGCCTGACCTTGGTGTAAGGGCAATTCCCTCCTTAAATTTTACAACAAAGTCATCCAACACCTGGAGTACAGCAGCAGTGGGAAGCCAGCACTAGCCGTGGGATGTACCTTTGTTACAACAGATTAGGACAGGGGTTAGTGGGAGTAGTATACTGAGGAATCTGACAGCTTGACAGCAACTGTAGCACAGAAGAAAATGGAGTCGGCTCTTCTCTGGATTTGTTGTATTTTCACACTAGACTACCATGATCTGCTCTTCAAAATAATTCAATTCAAATGTATTTCTATAACACTGGCAGAAAAAATACATGTCAACGGAGCAAACAACAAAACATGCATATCAATCGGATAATTCAAACAGAGATCAAGATAAAATGAATGAGTAATACTAATTAATAAAACATCCAATATGGCAGGCCAAAAAATGGAAGCAAATTAAGTACATTCAAAAGCCAAAGATAAGAGGTGGGCTGTGCTTTGAATAGAGGGGGCAGATTTAATGTGATAGGGCTGTTTGTCCCACAGGTTGGGGAAAGCTGACTGACTCCCTTGTACAAGGAGTTACAGTTGTCGAGGTGAATAATAATAAAGGCATGAATTACTTTTTCAGAGTCTTGGAATAGGAAGGATTTAACTTTTGCTACGGCTCTCTGGAATTGATCTGTTTGTTCAGAGTCAGGAAGTTTTGGAGGTCCTTTAAAGTCCAGGAACAGCCAAAAGAGGCTGAAATGACTGAGGACTGTGACATTTTGCTGGCAAATGTATCTGGGTATCACCCACAAAACAAACGCAGGAGATAACATGCTTCCAGATGAGGGAACCCAGTGGGAGCACATATAGAGAGAAGAGAAGAGGCACAGGAATTGAGCCCTGGGGAACTGCCCAGACAAGAGAGCTGAGGAGGAATAAGCTTTCCCCACACTAATGGAGAAGCTTGTGTTTTCCAATTTTAACTGGAAGCATTTTAGGGCTTTTCCCTGGATCCCAACCTGTTGTTCAAGCCTGGTAATAAGCAGGTTGTGATCAACCGTATCAAATGCTGCACTGAGATCTAAAAGCATTAAAATATCACATTCCACGTTATTGGCTGCTAGTAGCAAATCATTTTTATGACATAGCTTTTTAAAGAGCTGATTCAATACTGTGGTGCTCCCTAAGACCACATTGAAAAGTTTCAGACATTGACAGTTTTTTTCATGAAAGATGTTTTCAACCCTAGTATAAAATATGAATAGGGAAGTGAGCTAAGGAAATAAGTGGATACATTTAAAAGATAATGACAAATAATAGAAAAAGGAAGACATTTTGTTTATTTTGTTCAGTTTTCTTGTAACCACTGGAGGGTCAAGGAATTATCCACATCTTACTACATTTCAACAGCTCAATCAATAATTCTAGAAATATAGACATTTACATATAAAGATGCTTCTTACTCACAAATGTACATCAGACCGCCCATGAATGACCACTATGAAAGGAAGAAACCAATATCTTCCTAGAGGAACACATGTCACTGTATGAGCTAGTACACTAAGTCGTCACTTCATCCTCATACAGAAGTGTTAATCAGGCTGGGAGAGTAGGCAGGATACTGTGCAGGCGAGGTGGCGTGGCAGAGGTGACAGAAGGCTTCCTGTCTCTGACAAGGCCTTTCCATAATCTCTTGGCATTGATTGGGCAGCTTGGCTGTGGGCATATAGCTCCAGGCTACTTCTCTGTACTCCTGCAGTTTTGCATTCCATAAATAACAAGGGGCAGACGGAGGCAAAGACAATGAGCAAGTGAGGACAATGTGGCAAGGAGGCTGAGAGACTGAATAAGAAACAGACAGTTGGTTGTCCCGAAGACAAAAAGAGCCAAACGGTGATTTGTTGTTCAGAACAGAGGCAGATTGGGGATGAATAGTAGCGTGACATTGGGAGAACAAAAAAAGAAAACACTGCAATGGGGAGATAAGACTCCCTGTATAAAGGTATGGGGGAAATAAGACAAGATGCTCTTTCTCACCCTGAAAAAGGGTTTAAGCAAATTTACTCGCATCATTCTTGCCTATTTATGTGGCTACTGTGCAGGGGATGACTAAAAATACAGAAAAGTAGCAACATTTCTAAGCAGTAAACAATGCACCATATTGGATTATAGAAAATTAGGCCTAATTAGCAAGTCAAACAATGACAACATGGAGCAGAATAGAAGTAAAAAAATGTTAATGTATACTGTCAGTACACTTTTAATCATAATAGAATCTCCCAAGTTTTTATTCTGTTAAATTAACCACTGCAGTGTGGGCTCCTCAGAATTCTTATATATGCAAATGAAATACTGTCCCACCAGGGTAAAGTATGTTTAACTAAGTTGCACTCTGCTGTAGGCCATTGGAGTGTGCTAATGGTTAGCATCTTCTATATTCTGTTGACATTTAAATTATAAATGAGTATGCCAGTAAAATAAGAAGGAAAACAAACTGTAATGTAGCAGTTAGATGATATAAAAATAGATTTGCACAGTATAATTGAGCTTTGAAAAAAACAATTTTGGCACATACTGTATATATGCATCCTTAGTGTCCTCTAGATGGCTCATGGCAGGTTGTCTTCATATGTTTTCATGTGATGTTAAGATGTTTTAACTTTAAATTCATTATTATTTGATGTGTATACACCGCTCCAGTGGTGAAGCTCTCATCAGCCACTTTACATAACCGTTTCTCCACATCAAGAACCAAATCTCTGCATCAGCCACAGGTAGTGTTTATCTGAAAAGGGTCACTCTGACATATAAGAGGAAATAGTACCACAGGGAGCCATAGGGGGAGGTGAAGCTGCAGAGTTTGCACTGTGGAATGAACCCTTTTGGATGACATGTTTTATTCATTCAAATATGTACACAGGGAGCATTAAGAGCATGCATGCATAGCACTGCTACCTCTACAGAGCCAACACAAGGACATTGCTGGCTTTGTTTGGGTCAGTGAACAAACTGGGGCTGGGTATGATAGCAGGCTTACCATGCACACGTGACAATGTTTGCTGTGCTTGTAAAATGACATACAACTGTGGTAATAGTCTAAGAAAAGATTTTTTTCAGTGTTTCTATTTTCAGAAAACTAATCATCATTTTATGGTGTGACTTTTACTGATTTTAGTCACAATTTACAAAGAGTATTCTAGGTGGCACATTTCTTTAAACCTATTCAATATATATATAGGTCTTGTGGCTCATCATATACAGAGGATTAACTATTATTAACAGAGTGATATCAAAGCAAATCTCATGTCCTCAGTTCTGCAGTAGATCTGATTTAGATCACTAGTATGTGATTTTCAACAGCCTTGCTGCTCAGTAATTGGAGGATGTGTTAAGGCTGTATTCGGTTATGCAGTGACATTTAAAATGTCTCCTGTAAGGTTGGGAATGAAAATCGCTGTGCACACAAGGTACAGTGTGTGATGATACTAAACTTGGAAAGTCCTACATGCTTGCCTTGATTAGGTGCAGGCTGACAGACAGAGACTAACATTTATCAACTATGAATTTTTAATTGTACTAAAGACCCATCTATTTAAGAGTTTGAAAAAAAAAAAAAATCTGCTGTTAAGTATTGTTGTTATAGCCTTGATTAGCCAATGACTTGTAACAACATTACTAGGTGACAATAATAAAGTTATAACTTAATCTAACACACAGGACCACCTAGTGAAGAGGTAATATTGTGCAGAACGCTGTCATTTGCTTTATGGCTTGTTAAAAACAGTCTGTTGTTTGGTGCATTTCTGGAGTAAAAAAAAACATAATCATGGTGTATGAGAGAAAAAGTAACAGCCTCTGCTAAGATCTGAGGAAGCATTAATGAGTAAAGCATGCTTGTTCAGCAGCATTAACCAAAGACTGTGCCCTTCTATCTTTAAAAGCTCAGTGCTCTAATAATCGATGTTCTGTCACTTGTTAGTGTTTCATTGGGTCTCTGGCCACATCCTTTGGATTGGATCCAATAGAAAACAAACTCTGTATTATTATTTTTTACAGTACACACTATAATGGCTTACCAGTTCAGTTTTGTCAGAGTGCAGTGTGTGACAGTCCATGCTGTGAAGTATGTGTGTGGGTTACATCATTGAGTGCCCTTGCTGTGTGTAGATTGTCTGTGGGCACCATCCCTGGATTGCTGCTTCCTTTATTCTTTGATTTCTTTGCCTTCCACTAGTTAAATTCTAGTTGTCCTCCAGTGACACTGCTTTTATCTCTCCCTTTTGGCTGTTTTCCAGGGGTCTGCTGGTTTCAATTGGCTGTCTTTAGATTCGCTCTACTGCAACAGCCAATGGCATTATCAAATTCATTACTTTTTTTAATTTCTGTGTTCCTGTGGGGTGCCCAGAGGGTCACAATTTTCAAAATGAGACCCTTATTCCCCTCATTGGACTTGCTCCTGTTCTTGCATGCACTGTAGCATCATCCTGTAGAGTCTCTTGGGTCAAAGGGGCAGGGTTCAATGTTAAATTTGTTTTCTTCACTTGCCCAGTCAAGGATGTGGGTCAGAAGTCTACTTGCCCAAAGTCAATTTTTACTTGCCAATGGTTATCAAATAACAACAAAGACTAAACTTAAATGTCATGTTTAATCTAGGGCTGTGACAGAAAATAATGGAAAATGTCCGTCCCATTTTCCCATAGTCCAAAGTGCGGACTTTAAAGGTCTCATCTTGTCTGTCTAAAACCTAAATCTATTCAATTTAATGTGATAATAAATAAAGCAAAGCGCGAAATCTCCATATTTTTGAGGCAGCATTTTGGCCATTTTGCATGAAAAATGAGAAACAATTTATTGATTATAATAGTTGAATAGGTAACTGAGTTGCCAGATTGCCTGGCATTTTGCCTGAAATAGCATTTTACTTGCCCTGGGCAAGTGGGCAGTCCTTAGTGTTGACCTCTGCTCTGTTGGTCCATCCAAATTGGCTTGTCCTGGAAACAGAACTTCTATCGGACATAATTTTGGCCATAAATTTAGATGAGCTTCAATCTGTGTCACCTGGCAGTGATTCCCACAAGTAGTCGTAGGTGCAGTCCTCTTCCCTAACCCTGGCTTTCCTCCAAAACTCTTTTCTGAGTCCTGTTTAACCCAGTCAGCGGAGCTGCGGTCACTTTGTTTTCCTGAGGGAAAGTAGGAGGTTGAGCAGCTGAGGTCTAATTGCGCCTGGTCAGGGCCCTAGCCCTACATATTCAGCACATTCAGGATTTGAGTCAAACTGATCATCTTTTTAAAATCCAGTTATTTGGACAGACCCATGTCAAACCCTAGGCTGCCCACATTGGAGACAGTTCAGCAGCATCACTTCTCCAGTGTGCTTCACCTGTTGGTGTTTCATGAACTTTATGGCAGGCAACCTTTCTAACTGACATCTGTAGGGAAAACAAATGGTCGTCTTAGTCCACATTTTAGACTCTTTGACTTGAATCACACCTGTGCTTGATCTTTTACCATTTCATTTGTCATCCATAATTAGTTTGGCATCTTGTGGTCTGGCCTGATCTTCCCTTTGATCTCACAGGTGCAGTCTTGACATCTGGTGGGCCTTTCACCTGTTCTTGACTTAAAAGATCCCTTTGGTGAATTTTTTTTATGAGTGAGGCTGTTTTGTTTGTGTCATCCATGCGTGTAAGGATCCACATGCACTTACTTTTGGTTGGTAACTGTAACCATTGCGCAAAGTGTGATAAGACATTGTATTACAGAGGAAATCAATCAATCAAACAAACAAACAAAAAAGCACTTAACTCTAAACTCACTGCTATTTCCTCATTAAGGCATTAGAGGCATTAAAAGCAGCATACAAGCAGGCATCCTGTGCACTCGCGTGGGATCGAAAAATGGAAGCCAATTTCATGAGTTCTGGCAGAAACATAACTGCTGTGGAAAATTCTGTCAGAAATAAACAGATGCACATAATTAGAAGAAAAGGTGAAAAGGGGAAAGCAGTTGTCACTTGCTGCCACAAACATAGGGAATCGATGTTTCAATGCTTTTGAAGGTGTAATTTCATGGTGGCAGTGGAAAAGAAACACTGGCACTGAAGTGCTCACATTCTTAATACCATACTGTGGTCGCTACAGCATCACTGCCAGACTGTGTTTGCAGCCTCAAAATGTAGATGAATTTAAAGTCTCAAATTATGACAAGCACACAACTTGGTTATTTAAGTACCCACAGCGTTACCATTCATGTTGAGCAAAATTTATGAGAACTGCTGAAAAGTGCAATAAGGTTCTTTTAATTATGTTAAATTTTTCTGAATAAATGTAATGAGAAGGTACGAGCTGAAACATAAAGGTGTTCATTGTTTGTGTCTGCCCTCTACTATGAGCACACTGAGCAGACTCAAAAGGTATAATTTTAGTCAGACGCATTTTCAGCATAATTTATTTTTGCAGCAAGTACAGTTGACTGGCATCGTTCAGAGTGAGCTATTTTCCTGCCCAATCTAAAAGCCATCTCATGCTGAACAAGGCCAAAACACAAACCTCCATGGGAACTAGAGTTCTCAGAACTGAGACAATTTAACACCATCCACCGTTATCTTCTCACATGAGGTTAAAGTGATGACTCTCAGCTTTAATTTGAGGATGCATACCATTGACATAAATAAAGGATTGATGCCGTGGCTCCACTTCCTCCCACTGTACAAGACTGAATCCAAAATAGAATTCCTGCCACACAGTCTGCAGTTGTGAGCAGGGCTCAGCTGTCAGTCATGATAAGAAACCCACTTTTTATGGCACCAAATAACTAATTAAAACCAAACTTATGAGAACACTTAAACAAACATTGGCGTGATAAAAACTACTTAAAATGACGGAAACCGTCTTTGGGAAAAAATTATTTGATGTGTACTTTGGTATTTTAGTTTGATCCATGTCCTGTCCTTTAATATTGGAGAGGCCGGGTTTATGACCTGTATTGTAACCAACCACCGGGGGGAATCACGATACTTTGGCTTTACTTTTGGAGATCTCTAATGTTGTCCATTCCTATGTGCAGTCAGTGGTGTGTAAACAGACATCAGGTGAACAGTGCAGGAATTCTAACCCTTTATATATAACCCCCTCAATATTGGAAAATCAAACATAAGTCCTTAGCAAACAATGACTGCCTGAGGCCTACAACCTATAGACATCAGCAGATATCTGATATCTTCCCTGATATCCTGTTCTATTGGGTCTATACTGCAGACATCCTCACTTCTTTTCTTGTCTTGGCGATACGAGATTATTGTCCTACACTGCATGATAAGGCATCGGCACATGCAAAGTCTGCTGAATGATTGAATCCGTTTTTAATCAAATTTCTTTGTGGACTTCAGCTCATGAGGTCTGAAGAAACTTTCCTGGACTCCTTTTAAAAAGGAGTATATCCCCAAGATGCACATACTGCCTTCACTAATATGTGGGATGTCTGCTCTATGATGTGCCTCTGCAAATCATTGTTCAAAAGACAGCATAGCTTAGTGATCAAAGTCCTGTCTTTGCTGATGGGCTGGAAACACTTGGCAGTTAATCTGGCCAATGCACTGAAGAAAAAAAAAAACCTGCCATGTAAAACAATCTGAGACTTTTATGGTAAGTTTAATTAACTTTTCAGAGCGTTTTAAGTGCTTCAAGTCATGAGCAATTACTATGTAACAGTATTACCTTTATTCTCAGAAGGAACAGAGTTAAAGTGTTCCTTGATTTTTTTTTTTTTTTTTACAGAACAGTGGAGGTGGTTCCAAAAAAGTGTAACCTTGGTTTACCAGGGATATGCCATTAAATGTTTAACATCTTTAACAGTGTGATGTGTGCAAACTAAATTCTTGCACTGCATTTGATATATGTCCTAAATGCTTAAAGCGATACTCCACCCAAAAAGGAAGATTCACTCAATATCTACGCACCCCTGTGCTGATGAGAGGACGTGTGAGGATCCCCAGTTCACAAAACACTCCCAGGGTCTCAGTGGAAAACAGTGTTGCAGCTAAATCCAGTACAATTAGAGTGAATGGTGACCCAGTTTAAAACGTAAAAAAAAACAAAGAACACAAAACAAACACAAAATGTCTCCATCCTGCTCGTGTGGTGTAATCCCAGTGTCCATGAGCCGCGACATTAAAACTTAACTGCAAAAGACGCCATTTACATGTCTCGCGTCTCTCAAGTCTCGCGATACATCGATGCCATGTTTACATGCTACCCGGGAGCAACAGTTGACATTTCAGCTAAAAACATGGTGTAAATGGCGTCTTTGGCGGTTAAATTTTATATTAATATATTTAATATTTAATTTTATAACTTAAAAAAATATATATGTATTTAAAATAGCAAGTTTACATTTATTTGCTTGCTAGAAGTTGCCTTTTTCACTGCCTTTTCAGGCATTGTTGTTGCTTTTCTGCTACAGACTGTTAATCACAGGAACAGCATGAAACCAGCAGCAGGAATGTGTGTGGTGGAGCCCACATGTTCACACACATACATGTACAGCCCTCATGCTAACAAAATGGGGACTCATATAAACATTGCACCATCGTGCTAGTACTACTTTTAATGAGAGGAAAGTTTTGTAAGGCTACAGAACAGAATAGTTTAATAAGGGAAGCTGCAATGTACAATGCTAAATTACTTTTTACATAATAGACTCCAACTGCAGTACATTTCATAACATTTAGACTTATTCTGTCATAGATGCAGTATTGTACAGAAGATTTTATAAATAGGTGGACAAGGCAGTCACATAACTCCTGGTCTTTGTCAGAACTAGAAAGAAAAATAAAAAATATTGTCTAGGCTTTGCAGTGAAAAAAATATATTAATAGGTTTATGATTTCAGATATATTGTCCCTGTTTCCCTCACCCTATGAAAATGAACCTTATTTGTTCTAGTGTTTGTAACAAAATGTCTAAAGTAAATAATATGAGTCCAATGAAAATGCTGTTTGGAAATGAATCAGATTTACACTGTGTTTGGAAGTTTAAACTGTTCTACAGTTATTTTCATAAGTGATAGACATAGTTGATACAAGTGATGCATTTTTTGGAACATTATAGTTTTCATTTGAAATTAAGTCCAACAAATCTCATTAAAATGAAAGATCCTCACAAAAGCAAACGAGAAATATAATCATTTACAGTGTGTTTGTCACAGCATATGATGATTCTGATTAGACTTTATGCTCTGATGGCGATGCAGATCTGCTGTGTATTAATATTACAGTGGCAGTATTGTGTTGAAATTGCCATTTCAAACAGCATCTTCTCAGACATTAACTCGCTAATATATATAGGCTGAATGATCATCCTCTGCAGTACATCCAATTCATGGAGTATACAAAATTGATTTGAAATGCAAACATTACAATATTCTTGCTTCAGTTGGTAGCACATCAATATGCAGAATGAATCATGGATATAACTACTGAAATAGAGGCCCTTCCTCAACTGATACTTGAAAATTGTGGCAATTCTATTGTTGTATTATTCCTTTGAGTTGCTGTCTAAGAGTACAGAATTCACATTTTAAATTTGTAGTGATTTCATATCTGAGGAAATTATTATATATATTATTCCATATTTATTCCCCAACCAATTTCCTCTCCATATGTATGGGTTCAATTTCAGTTTTACTGCCTGAATTCTAAGAAATTACATAAACCGCCCCCTTTTTCTCTTCACATAATTGTGGAAGTGTGTGTATTTGTACTCCTGATATCCTCAGATGAAATACTGATCCAGACCTGAGTGCAGTAGCCTACCTCGAAATCACCCTCTACCAGTGGTGTAGTCTAAGTGATACAAAATGCAGGTATAGCATGGGGTACAATCAGGGGCTGACAAACGCTAACAAAATGACTGTAGCAAGTTAAAAACATTAATATTGTCAGTTTGTGTTTTTGTGTTATACATCTTCCGTATCAGTCCACAGTTGGAGGTTTTAGTGTACTACCTCTGAGGGTCGTACTGATGGGACATTAGTGGCACAATGGGATACATTGTTGCACTACTACTTTTTTTACATCCACACAATCCAGTTCCTTTTACCACCCAAAGAGGGCTACAGCTAGCTATGTGGCAAAACAACATTTGTTAAGATCTTAACTCTGGCACTGCTAACTGAGACATCCAGCAAATATCTATTTTATGACCATGAAGTTGTCTGACAAAATAAACAATATAGCTTAATGACAAAAGCTCTATTGTGTGATCATAGAGAAATTCACAAAGAAGTTATCAGAGACCAGCAGTGTGTGTCTTGGCGCATCATGAGCACATATCAGAGAAAAGCTGGATCCCTGCTGTGGAAATACAGAATGTATGAGCTCTGGATAAAATGAAATCAGTAAAAATAAACAAGGTTTACTTGCATGAAGCCTATCATGGTTTTCATTTCTTGCGAAAATACTGACTGTTTCACATTTACCATGAAACTCCGAGCCACCATGAAAGGAGAGTAGAGGTAATGTCAGTAAATATCTTGTATTGTCAATCTAAATCCCAAGATATTCAGTTTAATATGGTAATAAACAGAAAAAAAGTTGGGAAATCTCCATATTTGAGAACCTGAAAACTGCATTTTCTAACATTTCTGCATGAAAAATTAATGAACCATTAATCGATTATCAAAATAGTTTAATAATTCTTTTTTACAACTTGAGTGCCTGGATTTATTAGCCTTGCATGGCATTTTCCTTCCTGGGGCAAGTGGACCATCCTTATCGTCGACATTGCACACAACATAGCATGTACAATGCTATGTTGTGGCACAAATGTCCTGCGCCTGTGTCAGGGTGCTCCATTCTTTTTGTATGAGGCGCTCTCTCAGTGTTACCACTGTACCAGGGTCTTAACTGGACCGTTTCCACCATTTTTCTGCAGCTGTGTGCTGATCTCTCCAACACTATCTGTCTCTGCTGTGGCATTTAAAAACCTCGACTGAATCCCGTGTTCTCTTTGTGTTCTAAAGTCTTTGTACTGTGGCCTACATACAGATTCTTGAGATTTAAAACCTCTCAAAAGTATCTGCAAAGGTCCCAGTGGGAAAGGTGGCACTGTTTACAAGACTGCTCTGCATATTTTATTGAACGACTGTTATCTCAATCAGGAATGCTTTCCCATTTAAATAAATTGATGATAACTTTTTTAAAGTGCAAAATGCCTTGCAGACCTTATGAGGCCAACCATGATTGGATACTGCCTTAAAGGTGGAGTAGCTATTCTTCAGAAGGATAGTTCATTCCCAGGTTGTGAGATTAATTGATTTGTTGGATTGGTGACTGATTTTTATGGAAATGAGACACAACTATCACCTGTCTCACTAACCTGTGATTGGCCCCTTCTTCTTAAGAATATCTTCCAAAAAAGGTATTGAATGAAGTACTCTAGTAGGGACTAGTATTGGTACTGGTATCGTAATTTCGTAAATGATACTCAGCCCTAATTCTAACTCTAAAACATTATTTTATCTGTCTGATCTTCAGTTGAGTCTAGATTTTTAAATATAAAGAAGTCGTTGCCAATGTTTGGCACATAAGAGTCAAGATATGAAGACACAAACCCTGCAGCAAATGGATTGATCATTAATGGAAGCCCAAATTGTAAGTTCCTGTCTCCAAACACATTGTTTTGTAGTTTAATAAAACTAGAAGTACATAAATAGCATTGTAAAAAATTTAATGGATTGACAGATCAGTCATTGTACACTATTGATGGACTTGTTTAGCACATTGGGGTTTTCCTGTTTGTCTCTTTTCTTCTTGTAATTTTCTACCTCAAGGTGTGTAATGTATTATTTCATTATTTTAGCACAGAACATGTTCATAATGAAAGTGTCAGTAGCTCTCTTTGAAATTAGCCTTAACTATATCTCTATCTCTTCATTGTCTTGGTAAACGGAGGCCAAGACAAACCGGGCCTTTGATGTCTCTGCCTGCAAGGCTCCGTTATTGTAATGAAACTGTATTGCATTGTCTCAGCACCAAATGTTTGGCATGACACAACACAATACTTATTCTAACTGAGGCTTGCTGGCTTCCGCTGGTTTCAAAGCTGCTGGTGCTTTTTGTTTCTCAAGGGAGTTGCAGACACTCCCTCACAGAGCCAAACAGCTTTCAGGCCCATCAATTATTTAGCGCCTGTTGCCTTCAGGGAACTCCTGAGAAATTATGATGATGAATGCAATCAGGAGACAGGAAATATAAATTTATAAATCTATACTTTTCATTGTAGCTTGAATATCTCTTGATCAGGACTTGAAAGGCAAAGATTGATTGAAATGGTGTGACAAAATATGAATATTTTGCAGAATTCCCTGTCCATATTGGTGGGGAAAAAAAACACAATCACGAAAAGCACTTCGGTAGTTAAGGGAGGCCTTTGGAAAGATTACAAAAGGCACTCTGTTGTGGGTAAATACCCATGTGATGTTGAAATGTTTCCCCTATTCTCCCTGTCTGCACTGAATCCTTTATTATGAATAAGCATGAATGTTTTAAGACTGATAACTAGTTGAACATGCAGCCAAACAAGAACATTGTTTTTGTCTCTCATTGAAATTTTATAAGAGGACTAAAGGATGGGTCTTTAATGGACTATATAGATTATATTGAAACACTAAATAACCTTTTAGAGCAGTTGAGGACATTTCTTCCAGGGCATGGCTGCAGTGTACTATGGGAATTTTCCTTGTGTTTACGACATAATAACAGAGAGGACCTGAAATGGCATCGATGGAAAAAGTAACACAGGGGGCGAGAGTGTGCGTCCTACCACTCTCTTTGTAGTCTTGCTAAAGGAAAGGAAGATGATAACATAATGGGTGATATGTGAGCCTCAAGCCCCAACATAATTAGAAGGTGTAGTCAGTAAAGTTAAAGTTTAAATTCATTCATAGAGACTCATGTAACCTCACAATGCTGATTGATGATGATGGTGGTGATAAGATGGTGAAATAGTTCAGATGAACATATACTGTACGCACAGTACATCAACTGTTCTGATGAAAAAACTTAATGTAATGGGTGCTGCAGTTTTGAGTGTGGGAGACCCTGTTGGACATTCTAGCTAGTCTGTTTTTTTCCCGAGTTATGCAAGAATGTACAAGGTGCAACAACGAAGAGGAATGTGCAGCTGTGCACATATCTGTTGTAGGTTTTTTTTATATAGATGTTAAGTTTTATTTCCTCTTTTTCTTTCCACTCTTCCAATATTACAAAATTGCTTGTGATTCTGCAAGAAGTGCCTCAACTTGCTTCAGAAGCGTCCCAGCAGCGACTCTCCACTCTGCTCCATGGAGAATACACGCTAGTCTACAGAGCAGATCGAGCTAGGCAGGAACTCAGTTTTCATAACTGTTTTTGTTCGAATAACAAAAACCCCGTGCAGACCCCTAATCGTAAAAACAGACAACTAGAAGTACCAGCTTGCCGACCAGTAAAGTTCCAGTTCACATCAGTGTCTGTCCAGGCTCATATGAAATGAGTAGTGAAGACTGAGTGATTTTCATGAGAGGTCTGAAGCGTATTAAAGGTGTAGTTAGCGATGTGGGAGAAAACGAGTAGAGAGGTTGTTGATATTTGAATTGTAAACGAATACAGACCCACCCCTCCCTTCATACTCCACCCCGGGCTCTACCCCCGAAGTTCATGGACGCGCATTGTCATGGAAACGGCCGTAGAAACTAAAGCAGCTGTAAAGCAGCTGAAATAGCCAAGTGGGTTAGCACACTGCTAAGCTGCGAAGCTAAGGTTAGCTGACCCGTCAGACAACTGTACCCACAACTCACCTGCTATTATAAATAGATAACATCACAACAACAGTACATTTTGGCAGATTAGACAACATGATGAATGCCCGATGGCTGTTACTGTTATGTGAAGCACCGCAAAGCTAATGTTGCTCACCTGTCCAGCAGAAAGACAGCGACCTCCGCGTCCGTTTTTAATCCGTTTTATTCCGTTTTGTAAAATGTATGCTCCTCCAACCGTTTTCTCTTGGGCTATTTTTCAGCCATGGCGAATGCAAAATATCTGCACCTGATATACTGTGTCTCTCTCTTACTCCAACTGCGCAGCTACACAACCTACTACTCCCCCTCCCCCCTATGTCTGACCTGTGCACGAGTATGAACCGGCCCCCCGGGCGTGAGGGGGTGGACCCATGTT
>JAJHUR010095876.1:0-12272 GCA_027495735.1 Lutjanus campechanus | reverse complement strand
CATTATACTGGAGAAAAGGCAGCATCTCTACAGCTGATATCTCCAAAACTCTGCAACTCACACCAACAAATCTAGAAGGATAAACAACCCCACAGGCCAGATGAAAAATATAGATTCTGGATTTTGGGGTGAATGAAAGTGAGTGAAAGCTGTTTTAGAGTTATATTTTTTAATGTTGAGCGATCATTTACTTTATTAAGCCGACTATGTTGAACATTGACATGCACATGGTGGGAGACGTCTGCTGCGCTGAGCTGCAGCCTCTGAATATGAACGGAAGAATCTGTTTCGGCTCGATATCAGAACTGTAAAAACACCAAATGACTTGATTTAATGAATTTCGTTAGTTTAAAATATAATGACTAGTAAAATATCACTTCCATAAAGCTGTTCAGTCAGACAGAGACAGATCAAAGGCTGAACTTGGCATTTCATCCTCACATGCAGCCACGATCTGTACGCAGTCTGCACTGTTTATATTATCTAAATAATAACGCCGTTGTTTCTGCCATTTCTGTCGTCTGCTCATTCTTGTCTGTGTGCTCTGGTGTGGTCACTTTGCTTCTGTGCGTTGCCGTGGAGATTTTGTGTGCGGCCATGTGACTGCTGTGGGCCCATTTGATTGGTCAAACGTCGCTAGTGGCTACATTTGATTGGTGAAACAGAGTCACGTGAGAGAGCCTTTGGTGGAACTCTCTCTGACAAAATAAAACAAACAGATCGTGCCTTGAATAAGATGGATAAAAATCAAAGTAATGAGGGGAATGAAGCCCAATGTAACGGAGTAAAAGTAGCGTTTCTTCTTCACAAATATACTCAAGTAAAAGTAAAAAGTATGATGCGTTAAAACTACTCTTACAAGTACAATTTATCCAAAAAGTTACTTAAGTAAATGTAATGGAGTAAATGTAGCGTGTTACTACCCACCTCTGCTAATAACACCAATATTTATGTTAATCCAACTTTAAAGCAACAATAAATGTGAGTTTGTCACACCACATAAACATGTTATTAACCACCAAGCCAAATTTGAATAATTAAAAAAAATGCTCAGTATACAAAATTACGTCTCAAAATCATGAAAAAATGATCATCTCTCTCTGCTCTGAAATACTGGGTGTGTGTCCGCTCTGCTGTCTCAGTGTCAAACCCCACTACGACCTTAAAACCACCTGAAACATGGACGCTGTGTCTAGCAGCTTTATTGGACATGTCCAGACATGTTTGAGCCACCAGAGCCAGAGGACGGTGACAGGATGGTATTTTTTTTTCTGTGTCGGCTTGTTTGAACTGAAGTGAGCTGAAGTGAACTGCTGGGCTGATGTGGACTGAGAGAGTAAGTATGTTTGTAACTGACTGTTAGGGAGGGTGGGGGGAGGGCAAGGCAGTGTTTGTGTGTTGTCTCGTGGGGCTTATATAGTGTTGGGGGACCGTGTCTCTGTCACATCACCGAGCAATGAACACAGAAACCACGACATCTAACATCACAAATTAGTTCTACACAGTTCTCAGTCCTTTCATAATTTAATTTATTATTAAATTAAGTAGCTGTAATTAAATATAATAATATTAAATTAATAATAAATATCTAAATTTCATTTAATAAATAGAAAATATAAGCCTCTGTTGGCTCTGTTGTTTGTTCCTGGTGCACTGTTGTTCACTTCCTCCCCACACAGGTCACAGTTCACTTTAAACTGAGCTTTTCTTTCTCCCTCCTGTTTGGACTCTTATTTAACATGGCTGAATACTCTGTGCAGTCCACTTCACAGTGAACTATTAGGAACACACCCTCTGTGACGCAGGCAGAGGATGAAGCTGCTGCTGCTGCTGCTGCTGCTGCTCTCACAGACAAAATTCTTGTATGACTGCTTGTGTTTGGACTACATTTCCCACAGGGGACTCTGCCTTCTTTTGTGACATCATATCTGAGTCTCAGTACTTTCTTTGTTATTATTTTGAGGAATATGAAAATATATTTTTTTTTACAGAGTGTGATCAGATGAGGGACAGTGTGTTGTGTTGGACTGTGCAGCGTTGTGATCAGCTGTGTGTGTGTGTGTGTGTGTGTGTGTGTGTGTGTGTGACCTACTTTGAGGTGTTTGAGTGCCTGCTCTGTGACCAGCTCCTCCTTCTTGTTCCACTCCACAGCGTTCATCAGGCACGTCCACAACAAGCCAATGACAGCCTGCTCCTGCAGCTCGTTCCTCTTCATCTCCTCCTTCACATAAACCACCATCTGCACACACACACACACACACACACACACACACACACACACACACACACACACACAGTGAGACTCGGCCCTGAATCATGTGTGTGACAGTGTGGTGGAACCCCAGCTGTGTGTCCTGTACCTCTCTGATGGGGCACTGCTGGGACAGGCGCTCCTGCAGCTCTTTCTGCAGCTCTTTGCGGGTTCCCAGGCTCTGCTGCACACGCAGGAAGTCGGACAGCTCCTTGAGGCCGGCTTCATTGAAGTACTTGGAGAAATGCTCCACGTTCTGCTTGTTCGCAGGAAACAGCTCCTGAGGTCAACACGGGTGGAAACACACAGCTCTTTAACAATGAAGACTGACATAACATCCAGTGCTTTTAGAAATGATCCAATATAACAGCTCATCCTCTTAAAATGAGGTCAAACTACTCAGAGAGGAAGTAACAGCTGTCAGGGAAATACACATAATAAACTGATCACGTTACAGCTTTTTGCGCTTGCTAGCATACATCGCTCAAAAGTGAAGTCACATTGTCAAGTCGGCGAAACAGAAGTCTGTGTGGACCAAACTGTGAACCATTTTTCATTGTTTTCATACACAATTCATTCAATGACCACGTTTTCCAAAATCCATGAACTACCTTCTCATTCACACTCCATCACCCGCAGAACACTGTATATTCACAGCACATTTTGTAATCGCTAATGCACTGTTTTCAAAACTTTTTTCCCCCCTTTATTCACCAATTTAGTGCATAAACACATAGACAACATGAATATATCAACATAACAATGCATAATACCAAAACATTAAAGGACAGATAGGTAACAGATGGCAGTGAGGAAACAAAACCATAAATAAAAGTAAAAGAAAAAACATAAGACAAGATAAAACAAACAAACAAAGAAACACAAAAAATGAAACTCCTAGAAATAAGTAAGTGGTGATGATCATGCAAACTTTTCCCTCTCTGCTTCCCCCTCTTCTTTTCCCCTCCCCAGCAGCACGCCTTCATCTACATGTTGTGTTGTAGCTTCAGCTCACTGGCAGTTGAATGGCTCTAAGAAATGCTGGGTATGAGTTGCTGAAGTGGTCGAGATGTTAATTTTTGTAAAGCTCATTGCAGTTCCATTGATATCTCTTGTGTTAAATGAACCAACCATTGTGAGATGTTGATTTTTTCTTGCTTTTCCAGTGTTTAGTAGTATGGATTTCTTGGCAATAGTTAGAGCTACAAGTATTGTATTGTGATTTGTGTTGAATGTGTTGATTGTTTCCACATCACTGAGTATGCATACGGAAGAGGACAGTGGGATATTACAGCCGAGGAATATGAATAGTGTGGTGGTTACTTTCTTCCAGAAGTGTTGTTGACAGAGTCAGAACATGTGGAGGTAGTCGTCAGTTGTGTTGAGTGTACAATGAGTGCATGTGTCTGATCCGAATAATCCCATTATGTGCATCATGTGTCGTGTGATGTGTGTTCTGTGAATAATCTTATATTGTATGAGCCTTATGTTGGTATTCTTTGACATGCTGAAGGTGTTGACAGAGATTTTATTCCAAAAACAGTTCTCTGTGGTTTTGGTAGTGGTTTGTTTGATTTTGCATCTTTATTACTGATGTGGTCCTGTAATGGTGGTGCTTTCAGGTGTGTGTTGGAGATGTTTATCTTTGCCTTAATTGAATGCTTTAATTGGATGTATTGAAAGTACTGTTGTTTCTCTATGCCAGTGTTTCCCAACCCTGGTCCTCAGGGCTCACTGCCCTGCATGTTTTACATGTTTCCCTGCTCCAACACACCTGATTCAGGTTGTAATCAGGCTTCTGCAGAGGCTTGATGACGAGCTGATCAGGGCAATGAACTGTTTGGCAACGATGTGTGTTGGCGATGCAGACTGCATGAAAGATCTTAAATTTGAATTTTACAGCTCACAGGAAGAGATGCTGTTTGTGTGTTCAGTTTGTTGTAATACATATGAGGGGGTGGCTGATTGGGCTGATCGGGAGTTTACTTTGAAGTTGTCAACTGAAGCCATTTTTGACACAATCATAAAAATACATATAACTCAGATACAGTGTTTACAATAATTATACATAACACAATACAGTACAATAACAGTAATTCATCCAATCAACATAGCCATCCAGCTGCCTGCATCACTCTATTGTTTTGTGCATGTGGTGTGGATCTGCTTGACACTGAGGTTATGTGAAGTTTGGAAATACTGCAATCTCTATGATTCGCCTCAAAAGACTGTGGAAGCTTTCGATCATAGACTCGATCTAAAATGATCAGATTGTCTGCACCTACTGTTTATCATAATGGTGATAGCTACCATTAGCTTAAACTATCTTGTAAATGCTTAAAGGAACAATATGTCGCAACTGTGCATGCAAAAATGAGTACAGCAGTCCGAATAGCAACTTGAAAACATAGACTGTACATCAAATAGGTTGAAAACTTTTTTTAATATACCATCTATGGGTGCTGTGAGTCCTCCAGACTGGAGGAAAGCACTGCAGGTTGCAGGAGCGCCGGACATGTGCAATCTCGTAAACTGAGACGATGTGCCCTTCACTGTAAGTTGATCAGATGTTTATAACTGTCAGTTGTCTGTCAATGTAAAGTTCAGCCTGTTACCCTGAAAACAAAAGTCCACTGCTCTGAAATAACACACTCTAGATGATGAGTTAAGTGGCTGCCGTCTCACTGCTGCCAAACTACATTAACATTTTGCTCAATTTAACAATTATAAACATCTACAGTTTATACAAGATCATTAATGATTTATTTCAACTCATATACAGACACTTACTCATTTGGTGAAAATTCTGTATTAATTTGAACTCTGATTAATGTGAAACAGACATGCAAAACAGTTGCTCCAGTCCCAAATGGAAATTTCAAAGGGGGACAACATTGCTGCAGTGTTCACATCTTGTGAGGCCAGTAATTCAATGTTCCCTTGATCTCTGATGAGACACTGTGATAATTTTATTATTTATTATAGTAAATATATTAGAGATTTCTCATTTGATTAAACTTTGAGCAACGTGCTGTATAGACAGAAGTGTCCCAGTCACATGAGCAGCAGCTGAACGTGACCTGTCAGCAGCCTGTGTGCACTTATTTTAAGCTGAATGTTTGAATGGTGCTGACATATCAAAATGCTGCTGAAGGTTCTGTGTGTGATAAAGTTTAAATAAACAGAAGCAGCAGTGTAGCATAGCTGAGTCATGTGGTGTTCTGTGTATTTCTGCCTTCATGAGATTAAAATGTTTGTTTCACAGTCTGAGGATGATGTTTTTTAAATGGCATTTTAAGCTAAGTGAATCCACAATTGTGTTATTAACAGCTTAGTTGCTCAAGAGAGGGAAAAGGACAGTATTGGAACATAACAAAGTGGTACTGAACCATCCCTACTATTTAAGTAAAGTGACACACTCGTATGGAGAGGAGGTTTCCTCTATAGGCTTCATCACACATCCTTCTGAGGTCTGGACCTCCAGCTGTTCCCTTGAGTTGGGAATCAAAGCTCACAGTCAGAACTCTGGATCTGGTTGGTGCTTCATTCGAGCACCACTACATGGAGTGACTAACATGGAGAGGTTTAATGGACACCCTCCTCCTCCTAATTGTTCGTCATGTTGAGCAGCCTGCTTCATATTTAGAAACATCCAGCAAGAGGTTAGCAGGTGAACACACAATCTGTGGAAACTCTTCTGATACAACACTAATACTCTGCACTCCATCCTGTACTGGTACTGTACCCTTCATGGATGCTGTTTCTAGAGAAACAACCAAAGTGCCCATGTCACACTCTGGTAAACCTTGTTTTTTTTTCTTACCAGGAGTCTCTTATCCAGGTTTGCCTTCCTCAGAGATGAGGTCACTGAGGTGGCATCTTTCTCTGCGATCCATGCTTTGAACATCTTCACAGCAAAAGATGCAGAGATCCCTGAAAGACAACAACCAAGACAAACAAGTCAATTTGAAGAAAAAAAAACTACACTTGAACATGACACAGGAGTGGATTTTTATTCCTGTTCCCTCCCACTCCCACAAAAACACTCCTGTCCCATTTCATCCCCCTCCCATCAATCCACAGGCATGAGCCTGTCGTATTATGATTCCTGCTCTGGATGCTCCTGTTGACTTTTTGTCCTGTTCCGTCCTAATCCCATGATCAATAGTGAACTTGACTCTGATCCCTCAGGAATCCTGCAGGATGCCACAGGAATGTCAGCTTCTATTCCACACATGTCTTAATATATTAAAGTTTAACTTAAAATATGTTACAGAATGAACAGTCTTCATATTTTATTTAGTACAATTGAAAGGGATCGATTATCCTAACTGAGCCACTTTTGATGTCAAATACTTTTACAAGACATGAGTTTTACTGGTCATAGCTTAACAATGACTGAAAATGAAAAACTCTTAAGTAGAAGAGACTGTAAATAATGAATAAATGCAAACAGCATTCTGGTCAAAATAGCAGAGTGTTGAGCAGGACTCTGTTGCTGGACGGGTGAAACTAGCAGTGGTGGAAGCAATGTTATATTACTGAAATATTACTCAATTACAAAAAAAACTATGGGTGTTAGAAAACATGTAAGTAAAAGTACAGTACAGCATTTTTCTCAAAAAATACTTAATTTTTAACTGTTAATGTTTAATGAATTATCAGTAGCAGGTATTCAATCAAAGAAGTTTCTGTTTCTTCAAATCAGAATTACTTTTCTGCTCTGTTTTGTTCATTTTCCTTAACCAGTAGCTGAAAACACTAAGAAATGATTAAGCATGAATAATTTGTAATATACAAAATGCATGTTTTTTTTCCTTTCAGTTATTCTTTATATAATTTTACATTTCTTTTTCAACAAATGGCTCCGCCGGACAAAACAATGTCAGATGAGGTGCAATTACTGCCATTACTCGACTACAGATTACAGATCTATTAATACATTTTTAACTGGTGAAATTCTTAACAGTGATCATTAACATCTGTACTCTAAACATGTGTCTGCTGCAGCATTTGCAGCAGGTTTTCATTGGTCTGTTTGTGATCAGATCACCTTATTGGCTGCAAAAATGCAGATGAAAGGTTTGGATATTCTTTCAAAGTAAACTTAGTACTCAACTATGACTGGAAAAGTAACTAAGTAGGTTACACAGTGTAATGCATACTTAAGTATGAGTAAAAGTACAGGCTTGAAAATCTACTCATCAAAGTACCCAAAAAATGACTTAATTACAGTAATTTGAGTATTTGTAATTAGCTACTTCCACCCCTGGAAATAAGCTCTATGGAAATGTACTTTATACAGACTTCAAGATAACAAGTAAACATGGAGGAGGTCTTGAGAGGAAGAAGAGGCTCCCTCTAAAAAAGTCACATTTTAGGCTGTAAACTTAAATCTCTTCCCAGTCAGACCTGCTGTCAGACAGTGTTAACTTGTCCTCTAGAACACAGTAGAGTTGTGTCCTCTCACCGTCTTTGACCACACTCTCAGTGAAGAGGCTGGTGATGATGGGAGGTGGTAGAGTGCTGTTGGCCAGCAGGATGCCTGTCAGCATGGCCAGCTTGGTCTGCTCCGACTCACTGAAGGCCTTCAGGAAGAGCAGCAGCTACACAATGACAGACAGACAACACACTGTGAGGACAGTCCCAGTCCAAACCAAAACCAAAACCAAGACCAGACCAAGACCAGACCAAGACCAACCAAGATAACCAGCTGAATTTGAGCAACATTTATTTTAGCATTTCCATTTTATGATAGAAATCCTCAGAACCTGGTGATTAGAAACTAGTCTGCAGCTATTTATGCTAGTGCTATTTGAGTTATTGTAGTTAATTTCATTAGTTAGTTGTCTTTAATGTTGTAACTGTCCTTTAACAACACATGGAAATGTTAATGCCAATAAAGGCTATTAAAATTGAAAACTGAAATTTCTGACTTTATAATCATAGAGAATGTTCATGTTTTTTTCCTAGTGAATCTATAACTTTATAATCTCAGAAGATATCAGAGTTTTTTCAAAGAATATTAACCTCCTCCCCCTCTATGGCCCTAATACACTGTCATACATGTAACCACACGTTATGAAGGCTTCACCTTTTTGATTTCCTCCTCAAAGGCCTTCTCCAGATATTTGTATCTCCTGATGAGTTTATTGAAAACCTGCAATCACAAAGTAAATTGACAAAATTAGCCAAGTAACAGTCAGTATGTTTAACAGAACTCTGTTCTTGTTCCTGTCGTGGTTACAGTCAGCACAAAGTGGAGTGTGGACAGACCTGAGCATACAGGCGTAGGGCGGCATGGCTTTCCTCAGCGGTGAACACACAGTGTGTTGTCACCTTGGTCTTATCGGCTTCATCGATACGAGTCCCTCCAGGAGCTGAGGAGAGGACCAGGAGGTTTATAGTCAGAACTTTTGAACATCATATTGAACTTCCAAGGTTTAGGCTGTGTTACAAAAAGTTGAATAGCCTGCTTGATGTTGCATCATTTGTTAATTAATGATTTGCTTCTTTATTGAATTTTATGAAAAACCTCCAGTGATTCATCTCTGTTGTGAGCACATCTCAAAGTGGGCTTTAGGCCCCGATCAGACAGAGTGCAGGTTTGGCATTGAGAGGCGTCTTCAGGTGTTTTCTACAGTAAATGTTTTGCACACTGCTAATGTGGCCCAGGCACCTCGTGTTTCAGATGCTCAGAGTACCGGGTGTTTTTGCAGAAGTGTTCTGTATGCTTTAAGTTGAAAAACTTCCACTCAGAGCAGAAATGTGAGGATCTGCAGCTTCCCTCTGTTTTATGTCAGAATACTTTTGGACTGTTTGACCTTGGGGGTCTGTGAGAATAGAAAGAGGATCTTTCCTTATTACACTTAATCAATTCACTGAAAAGTAATGGGGAAACTAATCAGTAATGAAAACAGTCATTAGTTAGTTTGTGTTAATAAGATGTGATTTATTTGTGATGCTTGATGTCATTTGCATCTTTCTGATTATTAACAGGGAGCTGAGCCTTCTGTGGTGTGACGACAAAGTTTACACATGCTTGGAAAGAATCATGGAGGACAAATTACTGGGGCTGAATGATTTTGACAAAACATCTAATTGTGATTATTTTAAATGAAATCACGATTGCGATATGATTTTGTGACATCAGAACAAATAATAGCTTTTACATCATTATTCTTATTTTCTTTGAAAAACATTTTTAAATGGTTATGGTGTGATATTTGTGGGATTCATGTTTACTCATGTTGTGTGGGCCAGGACATGTCTGCAAAAATATTTAATTTAAAATGGCATTTTGGGACAAATAACACCTATTGCACCTCCTGAAATTTGAAAACTGGAGTGGGCCATACTGTGGTTTTGATTAATCAGCCCTACAAAATTACTGGTGGCTGTTACTGGATACCTGGAGCTGTGTGACTTTACCAACCATACCTACCAGGATTTGAACAGAAAACAGCAGCCTGGAGTCAGATTAGTGCTTCATATGAGATATGGTAAATTGTTTTCATTTATTTAAACTGTATAATAAGTGTAAAGTGTTAAGCTAACGTTAGCTCACTTTTAAATTCTCCCTGGGCACGCTGCCCCATGAACTCTCCTCTTTCTGAGGGGTTCACACAGATCTCTGTTGTCCTGTGTCCAACATGGTGTTTGGAAGCAGCCTCTCACACCCTCATCAGAGTCAGTGTCAGTGAATAAAAAATCAGTGCAATGTGCCTCACATTTTGCTGCTAAACATGTTCTGTGTGTTTGGGACCTTAGACAGTTTGACAACTAATATTTGATGAATTGTTTGAGTTATGAGGCAAAAATGCCAAGAATTCTCTGCAATTGCAGCTTCTCAGATTTGAGTGGTCCGACAAAACAAGCTATATGCAAATGTCACCTCTGGGAACAAGGCTAGCTGGGATATTTTTTCCTATTTTCTGATCTAATGATCATTTCAATAAAAAAAACTGCCACATAAATCAATAATGAAAATAACTGCAGCCCCAGTCCACTTTTTCATTCAGAATCAATGTTGGATGGATGGACAGACTGATGTAAATCACTGTTCCTAGTTTCTCCATCCATTCAGCCATATATTTCTACTTATTCAGCTCCATGTCACAGCAGCAGCAGGTTAAGCGAAGCACAAGTAGCCCAAGTGTCCCTCTCTTCAGTTACATCCACCAGCTCTATGAGGGGAATCCCAGGACATTCCCAGGCCAGATGGGTTATATAATCCCTCTGGTTTGCCCTGAGATGTCCTTTCAGTCTTATGTGCCAGAAAAACCTTATAGGTTGGCATCAGGGAGGCAGTCTAATCAAAGGTCAGTCACCTCTACTGGTGCCTTATGACACAAAGGAGCAGCAGTTCTACTCCGAGTCTTTCTGAGGCTGAGTCACCCTGTGAAAGAAACTCATTTTGGCTGAATGTATGCATGGTGTTGTTCTTTCCGTCATACCAAAAAGCTCATGACCATAGCTGAGGGTTGTAACCTAAAAGCACTGATAGTTCAGGAGCTTTGCCTCCAGGCTCCTCCAACTCCTCACCACGGCATTCTGATACAAGGTCTGTGTTAATGCTGAGGCTACATCAATCTGCCTCTTCAATCTCAAGTCCCTCCTAATACTAATAGCAATAGCTTTTATTTATATTGCACCTTTCATACATAACATGTAACTCAAAGTGATTTACAGTTTGGCATTAAAAACAACAATGGTAAAAAAAACAAAAAACAAGACAAAATACATAAATTCATAAAAATACATAAAATATAAAAAATATTTTTTTTTAGAAATATAGGACCAAATTAAAAAGGCAGAGAAATGCAGGTAGTAAAAGTGACAGAATGGGGTAGAAATGTATTACATGAACTAAAAGCTTGCCTGAACAAGCAGGTCTTCACTTGAGTTTTACAACAGAGCTGCATGTCTCATGGAAATGGGCAGAGTGTTCCACAGTCATGGAGCAGAGGAACTAGACACAGGTTCCACACTTGTTTTGCAGGCTACTTAAGGAAGATCTCAGAGCTCTTGTTGGCTGGTATTAGGTTAAAAAGAAAACCCATATCAGCCAGAAATGTATGAAGGTGCTATATCATTAAGAGCTTTGTATGTGAATAAAATAAATGGGGAGCCAGTGCAGGGCAGCTGAAACAGAAGTCATGTGCTCTCTTTCACTTGTCCTTGTTTGGACTGGCAGCAGAATTTTGGACTTGCTGAAGTTTTCCAGTCAGCCTCTTTGGTCGGCCAGTGCGCAGTACATTACAGTAGTCCAACGTGCTGCTGATAAAAGCATGGACCAATTTCTCATCATCCTGCTTTGCTAGAAAAGGCATTACTTTGGCAACATACTCAGGTGGAAGAATGCTGTTATGGTCACTTTGCTAATCTGGGTCTCTTAAGCCCACTTGTTAACAAACCCAAACTTCCAAACTGCCACCTGGAACTGCCGCCATGTGGCTGCCCACCTCCTGCAGGGGCAGAAGTAAAGTTTGGATGTGCTACCTACTGCATAGCAGGTAAAGGTGCAGGCCGAGGTGTGTGGGACCCTGGGGCCCATTGTATAAGTAAGTAATCAGCTGTCGTGTGCTCACACCATTACACATGAGGCAAAAGGGCTGGATAATCAAAGGGTGTATATTATTAACTCTGTGAACCCTTAGTTCAGACTGAGAGTAAGCCTTTTAACTGTAATTGGTTTAACAGATACTGAGCCACCCTGAATGCTGCCTGGCAGCCACAGAGAACAAACTAGTTAGACAGGTTAAAGGACAGGATGGAAGTGTGCGTGCGTGTATGTGTGTGTGTGTGTGTGTGTGTGTGTGTGTGTGTGTGTGTCTGTCTAAGGACATACAGTCTAAGGCTTTCAAACAGGAAAAGGCCATACTACAGACAGATTAAGATCAGTAAGGTTACAAATGTTAAATACGTAATGACAGAGCTCTGACAGACTGTTGCTCCAGCGTCCCTCTGTCAACACACCATGTAGCCATGTTTTTTACTTCATATACACTTCAGTTTAATC
>JAJHUR010095875.1:0-30979 GCA_027495735.1 Lutjanus campechanus | reverse complement strand
AACTTGATTATCCCTCCTTGACCCATCTCTCAGCCCAGTGTGCTGTGTCCGCTCTCACTGGCAGAGCTGCTGCCTTGCTCCTCGAGGTGTCCCAAACACAACCGGATATTAAACCTGCTTGATATCTGTTTGAGCATCGGCGAGTCACCAGTGAGCTCTCGCTGAGCTCCCTAAATAATTCACACATTGAATCTTCGCTCTTGGGGGCGCGCGGCGTGCCTCTGATCAGGGGGGATTTGTCGGCGGGTGGGAGACCAGGGCCAAAATTGCGTAGTGTGGCTTTGGCTTTATGTTATTGCTTCACACAAACAAGTAAGTACAGTGGCAAATATAAACTAATGTAAAAACAACTTGAGGCTAGTTGGGGAAACTGGTGGCCCACACTGCAATATATGATGTCCTTAGATGTGTCAGATTCCAGGCATTTGAAAAAATTCAGGAGTGAGCGGGAGTTTAACATTCAAGAGTTACTTCATAATGATGATTTAAAGAAAAAAGTTGTCCATTCCCAGTCTAAACTGCTTTAAGTATGGAGGGGAGCTATTGCTTAGTTAAATACTCTTTACCTATTCTACCCTTTCTCTAAGTGGTCAGTTACACCAATAAAAACTCTAAACCCACCTCTTCGATCTGTAAAGTTCATATAGGTGACACTCGTGCTTCTTAACCGGGCAGCATGTAGTGGAGCCTCCCGAGTCGTCGTCTGGTTCATAGTCCTGATCGTCATCCTCCAACTTACGCTTCCTTTTCCTAGATTCTGTTTTCACTGAAGGATTAAAAGAGAAAAATAAGATTTTTTAGTAAACTTACAAGACTCAGATTGTGACCATGATTTGACTCTAATTTAGCAGTTTAAGTTACTGCAGATTTACCCCGAGCTGCTTAAAATCTAAAAAAATATTACTAAAGATGTATCAGCAAAGTGATAAAAGTGTTCAAGTATGTATGTCCGTAGGCCTCACCGTGGTGATCCTGAGAGATGGAAGGCACGCGGATGCAGACGGTGGTCTCCTTGGTGACAGGATGGACGGTGTCGGAGCCATAGACGTTGGCGAAGGAGAGGCGAAGGTGCTGCTCCACAGTGCGCAAGCCGAAGTATTTGGTGTTCAGGTAAACCAGAGAGCGCAGCAGAGCGGCTGGACTCTGCTCCCCGAGCTGCCGACTGCTCCACAGACTCTGCTCCTCCACTCGACCCCACAGCGAGCCTGGAAAGAGCAGCACACAGACTATCCTAAGTCTGAAACTCACTCTGGGGCTGCAGCTAATAATCATTTTCACTCTTAACTAATCTGTTGATTATTTTCTCCATTAATCAATTAGTTGTTTGCCTTTAAAATATCAGAAAATGGTGAAAAACATTGATTAGTGTTTCCCAAAAACCAAAGATAATGTCCTTAAATTTTTAGCTTTCTGTCTTAAAGGATTAAAGAAACCAAAATATATTCACATTTAAGAAGCTGGAATCAGAATTTTGAAATTTCAATGGTCAAAGTAGTTGCCAATTAATTTAATAACTGTCACCGTTCTAAATAACTTAATAAAAATGAACCAAATGTAATTTTCTACCTGGTTACTATTTGTTGTGTAAAAAGGAAACACTGGGGAATTTGTTTCACCTGTTAGTGTTGATACAGTGTCCTCATATGACATCACAGTGCAATCACAGCGTGTCAGGATGTGAACAGCAGATGAGTTATAATCACTGGACACCGCTCATACTAGAGCACAACACTACAGTTTAACAGCCACTGGTTGGTGCTAACAAGCATACACTCAAACACACTCCAGCATCCTGTCATGGTGCCACTTCCCCAGCAAAGTCATCAGTGGAGGAGGATCTATTTTTTAAGCTCTGTTTTTTTGTGATTAATTTCCTCTTGCAGGTATGAAAACTACTTTTTAACTCCAGGTTGTCTTCACAGCACTGAGCTCCAATCTGCTTTGTTTTTGCTATTTTTGAGCACATTTTTGTTGTTAAGGTATTATTAGGTATTATTAATTCATTTTGTGGTGATCTGAAGTGTGGTCACTCACTCACTGTATGTTTTTGAGACAAGAGTGGCAAAAGCTGGAGGATGTCAACTTAAGTTACAAGTTGCGCATTTAAGTTACAAAATCACTATTTGACAGATCAAAGTGTCCACAGGGGTTTAAATTTTATACCAAGATAGAACAAAAAGATTTTAATTTTTTTTTTTTAATCAAAGATTGTGCAAATGACACTCGTAGAGGAATCAACACTCAGCTGTAACTGCAATTTTTCTGTGCACATTTCACTCTTTTGGCTCTATTTTTTAATAAAAGATGGGAATGATGAAGGAAAATGCTTGATATTATTAAAAACCGAAGCACTACAATCAAATAAAAGGAGGTACGTCTTATGGGCTACATGAGACCAATGTAGGTACTGACATTAAAAAAAATCCTTGTATTTTTGCTGGAAGTTTCAACAAAGGTGGTAACATATAATGCGATGGTGGCCTACCTTTAAATTAGTTAGGCAAGAAAAGGTTACAAGTTGTAGTTCATTCGACAATCTGATAAAATCCAATATAACAGCTATTTGATTCTGGTTAGATGGTTGTATCACACTGTGTTTGGTTGAACTCACCATCAGGAAGCACGCTGGGCTGCCAGTCCTTCAGGACCTTGTTTAGCTCCTCTCCAAACTGCTGGTAGCATGGGTCACTGAACAGGTCATCCTTCCGGCCTTTGGCATGAAGATGCTTGAAACAAATAAAAACTTGTTTAAAAAAAAAAAGAATACAAGCTCTAATCTACATGTTTTTCCCACAGAGATCAAAACTTTTGTGTCCTCATATTAAAATGATCATCACTGTTTTTCAGGATGTGAACAGCAAAGATTATAATCACCGGACACATGAATCTGCACATTCAGACCCATCTGTAACTCTTCCTGCTTAATGCTAAAATATCTGAATAAAAGTCTTCACCTCTCCAAAAAACCTAAAACTAGCTTACAGAAAGGACATTTTTTAAAAACGGAGGGAAGTGCACCAGCAAATTACAACAGGCCCACAAAAGGTACAAGACAGTTTTAAGTGTTTTAAGCCAAATTACTTGGACAAACTTAAACACAAATGAATCAAATATTTAAAACTTTGTTAGTTCTAACAAAAATAAAGTCATTCTTACATTTTTCTGTCAGAGAGAACAAACTCCAGAGGACTTTGGGCCATCGTGTGCTCCACTCTGCAGCCATGCTGTGCTGCTGCTGCTCACATGTGAGAGCAGGAGGGAAGAGTGTGCACTAGTAATATCTGTCCTACTGGAAACGCTCACTCTAACTTTGGTTCCTACCTCCAAAATGACTACAGATGGAATTTCAATGGAACAAGAAGCAAAGTTAGCAATGATAATTCCTGTTCCTCATATTTACCTCTTGTGAATATTTATATTGTTTTATTACCATCTAATTGTCATTATTATTTCATATAATTTTAAGAATTTTCCATTTTTGTATGTGAAGCAATAATACTTATGGAGAAAAAGTCAACCAACTTAGCATTGTGCCCCCAACTTTGGCCTAGATCAAGCTGGCCCTGCTCGGGAGCAGGGTTAGCCCAGAGTTTGCGGGGTTATCCCCTGAAAATCAGCTAAACCCCCGGGGCTAAAAGCAGCCAGTGTGAAACAGGGCGAAAAGATTAGAAGAAGCCAGTAATCAACCAGGATAACAGAAAACAAGTGTGTGAGTGTGCAGAGGCTTTAATTCAGAGAGCTAGAGGAAGGGCAGTGTGAATCATATAGCTGTAGGCTTAGCTTCTCCCTGGTTTAACATAATGTGTGTAAAAGGGGCTAAATTATCTCAGGGTTATCTCTTATTCAAATATCTGAATAAAAGTCTTCACCTCTCCAAAAAACCTAAAACTAGCTTACAGAAAGGACATTTTTAAAAAGGGAGGGAAGTGCACCAGCAAACTACAACAGGCCCACAAAAGGTACAAGACAGTTTTAAGTGTTTTAAGCCAAATTACTTGAACAAACTTAAACACAAATGAATCAAATATTTAAAACTTTGTTAGTTCTAACAAAAATAAAGTCATTCTTACATTTTTCTGTCAGACAGAACAAACTCCAGAGGACTTTGGGCCATCGTGTGCTCCACTCTGCAGCCATGCTGTGCTGCTGCTGCTGCTCACATGTGAGAGCAGGAGGGAAGAGTGTGCACTAGTAATATCTGTCCTACTGGAAACGCTCACTCTAACTTTGGTTCCTACCTCCAAAGTGACTACAGATGGAATTTCAATGGAACAAGAAGCAAAGTTAGCAATGATAATTCCTGTTCCTCATATTTACCTCTTGTAAATATTTATATTGTTTTATTACCATCTAATTGTCATTATTATTTAATATTATTTTAAGAATTTTCCATTTTTGTATGTGAAGCAATAATACTTATGGAGAAAAAGTCAACCAACTTAGCATTGTGCCCCCAACTTTGGCCTAGATCAAGCTGGCCCTGCTCCGGAGCAGGGTTAGCCCAGAGTTTGCAGGGTTATTCCCTGAAAAACAGCTAACCCGCGGGGCTAAAAGCAGCCAGTGTGAAACAGGGCTAAAAGATTAGAAGAAGCCAATAATCAACCAGGATAACAGAAAACAAGTGTGTGAGTGTGCAGAGGCTTTAACTCAGAGAGCTAGAGGAAGGGCAGTGTGAATCATATAGCTGTAGGCTTAGCTTCACCCTGGTTTAATATAATGTGTGTGAAAGGGGCTAAATTATCTCAGGGTTATCTCTTAGCCCAGGGCTAAGATGGCCCTGGGTGAAGAATATGCAGTGTGAAAATCCCTATAAACTCCTGTGAATGATGAGTCTCGACAAGCATATATTTGAAAGTGAGTCATGTTTACAGTGAGCTGGGCTGCCCTGCTTTGATAAGAGGGTGTTCATGTTCCGTTTAAAATTTTCTTGACATAGAGCAGTTCTAAAGAGTCAGCTCTATCTTAGCACTGGCCTTGAATGGTTCAGGATGATTTAAAACAGTAGTTGATATTTAGAGCGATTTTCAACCCATGAAATGCTAAACGTTGGATTATATAAAATCATATAGAAATAAGGAATGTCAATATTTAACCAGCACTGATACATTTCATCATATTACAGTAATATAATTTAGTTTTAACCTCATAAAACACAATTAAGTGTGCAGTACCTCTTAAATGTTCAAACTTTTTTTGTCTGTTTTTTTATATACATGTTCTTATGGCTGGAGAGCTGCTGGTGTTTGTGGGGTTTGATTCTCTGGCGTGGTACCAACCTGCTGAATCCCCAAACAGAGGTAGAGGATGCTGTCTGGAGAGTAGCGCTCCCCACCGGGCCTGCAGACCTCCCTGACAAACCGGGACAAAGCTACGTTCAGCTCCTCTGAACTCAGAGACAACAGGTTACTTTTAGTACGGGCTGCAGGAGATGAGAACACACAGAGACTGCCGTTAGCAAAAACATCCTACATGTTCTAAAGTATGACAATCAACCTGTCAAGCAATGCATATAGACTCTAATACTGTAACTACTAAGCCAAGGCAGTAAGGTACCTGGTTTAGAGCTGCCCTCTGCTTTGGTGTCATCTGACTGTTCAGAAGGAGACAGCGCCCAGCGTTTCCAGGCATGGATACCATAGCGAGCTTTGAGAGGCAGCGACCGTCCCTCTGAGTGTCTGCCTGTTGGATGTGAAGAAGAGGACGGGGCAAGATTTGAGCTCTCCTCTACCGCCTGCTTCTTGTTCCCCTGAAACACAAACACACCAGTTACTACACAATAAACTTCAGCTGGCAAGTACAAAGTAATCAAATTCTTACATGGATATACTGTATGTGTTCACGTGTATGTGTGTGCACCTACTAGTCTCCTCGGCTGTGGCCGAGGTGCCGACTCCTCCGGCTCCTCCTTCTCCTCTGTGAGGACTGGAGGTAGAGAGAAGCCCATGTCCTCGTCCATTCCCTCCAGGACTGGAACAGGGTCTGAGGCTGAGACAGAGGACAACATCTGTTGAATTATGCTGACTGTTTTTTTCTGTTTTATTTCAATCAATATCTGTTAGACTGTATTTCAAAGCTTTACAGTTTGTCAGTCAATATAAAATACTGTAGAGCTCTTTAAAATTAAAGCAGTTATTGTTCCTGACTGACAAAGCTTCACTGGCCTGGCTTTGGCAGGTCTACGACTCTGTGTACAGCAGGTAGTTACCTTGAGGAAAGTCTGCCTCCAAGTCCAAGTCAGGGTCGTATTTGTCGTCATCGTCGTCGTCCTCTTCTTCCTCCTTCTCTTCTTCAGAGCTGCTGCTGGAGGAGGGCTCCTCCTTTCCACCATGCTCCCTCTCCACCTTCACCGGCTTCACATCTGAAACATAACCAGGTAAGACCTCATAGTCATTATCGCTGCTTTCTTAAAATCTGACTGAATGTTGTGTTATATCAGTATTTCTTATGTTTGACACTGAAATGGCTTTGTTTAGATGTTTGAAATTGGGCCAAAATGTGTCCTGCAACAGAAACAGTAGGTAATCTTTGTTTTTAGCCCAGCGGTTATTACAAGCATAAACCATGAATGCCTGCCACTTTTCAACATTTAAAGAAAATATGCATAAATCACAATAATCACAATAAAGAACTGCCATTAACACTGTATTCATCATCTCTGCTCCCTAATGTTTTAAACTGTCACATAAGTATACCCGGCTTCTGGTCATCTGAGATCATATCAGCCATGGAGATCAGGTCGGCCTCGAGAGGGTCTGAGGGCACTTTGTTTTTCAGCTCGTTGATGGACTGGATGATCTGCTCTGCCCCCTGCAGGGTGGTGGGCAGGAACACAGGCACAGGAATCTGGACGGGACAGGACATAAAACTTTTTGGTTAGTGATCAGACAGCTTTGCTTGGGTGAGATATTTTTCTCTGAATACTAACAATAAATCTTCAGCATAACAAAACTTTTCTGGACCTCAACTTGTACACCTACTTATTTAAACAGCGTGGCATTTTACCATTCATTATACGGGCTATGTTAACACAGTCACAAGACAAGTTAACCATGCTTTTTAGCATGGTTAATCCATGTGTTCATGAGCTAAAGATCCTGTCTTACCGGTACAGGCAGAGAGACTGGAGCAGGAGTGACCTGGGCATACATGTTCATGGGCATGGGGATGAAGACGGGCACAGGTATGGGTACAGGAACATACTCCCTCTTCACACCATCGTCTACATCTGCGGACAAAGATATGCCAAATCATAACACTATATACGCAAATCAGTATGTGCATTAATGAGTCATTAAATAACTGACCCTTCACTAAGCCCCTCCTCCTAACAGCAGCTGTCATCAAGGTAAGAATGCAGTTATAAATTCAATCATAACTAGGCTCTGCAGGCCTGTCAAGCTATGCATTTCTCTACAGGTTGAAGGAGTGTGCATGGGGCTCTGTCATTAGACTTGTGTTATAATAAACTTTTATGTTCAAATTGGGACAACTTGAGCTGAGAGTGTTTTACTTCTTCTATTCATCAAAGTGCAGGCTGAGCAGAAGTTCTTCCACATCAATATTTCAAGTTGTAACACTCTAAAAATGATGCTGTGTTTACCCGTCTGTAAGACTTTGCTCTGCATATGTGGCTTGCAGTAGGTGGCCTTGGTCAGTGTGAGCGGCTTGCAGAGCACTGCCTTGTTCTTGACATCTCTCACCAAACCTCCGCCAGCGTACGCCACAGTTCCCTGGTTCACCAGCTGCAACATGGCAGAGAAAAAAAATAAATGCACAGGTTTAATTTCATGTTTTAATTTAAAAAATACAGAAACTTAAGGGATTGTTTGTAAAGGATCGTATGGAGGACCATAACTGCCAAAATCAAAAATAAATAAAGGAATTTTTAAAAAGACCAAAAATAATAATGGTAATAATTAAGCATCAATTAATTTAAAAACTGCAATATAATACATTGACATTTCTTTACCTTAATTTCTTTTCTTAACCATTTAATGTCCATATTATTGGTTAATTTCTTCATTTAAAAAAATCTGGATAATTTCCCATTCATTTGCTCCCCATTTATTTCTCCAAATTTATGTATTTTCTTTTTAAATTTCTTCATGCATTTTTTCTTATTACGCAAGTAAGCATTATTCTTTAAACGGTATGCAAATTTATTGAGTCATTGTTTAAATCTCTATATATTTTTGATTTGGGAAATTGCAATCCTCCACAGAATAGCAGTTAAGTAAGAAAATATAACAAAATTGTTACACATTTTAAAGTGGATCACGGACATTTCAAAACCATTAGGAAGTTAATTTAATGAAATCGCTGCAGAAAATAAAAATGAAATAGTTAATCATTAATAAGCTACGACTAATGTTTTGTGATTTCAAAGGCAGCTGTATCATACTGATGTATTTTCCAATTTCTTACTCACCCCAAGTTTAGCACCTTGCATTTCAAACCCTGTAAAGAGGAAAATGAAATGCATCACACCTTTGCTCCGAGAAGAAATCTTGACTGACACATAAAGTAACATAAACAGGTATGATTTTTGTTTTACTATGCTTCAGTTAGTGCTCACTCATTCCTTAATACTTAAATCCTTAAAAACTATTTTCTATTACATGGGACAGTAAGCGCTCAAATCGGTGATCTGTAGGGATACTTTAGTTCCTCCAGGGGAAACACACACAAACACACATTCAGTTTGTACCTAGGCTGGTGTTCTCTGGGCCTTTCTGTGTGACCATTATGGGCTCGTTCTGCTGGCAGTAGAACTTCAACAGACACTCCTGGTCACAGAAATGCTTCATCTCTGCTCTCCACATCACAGACTCGGTCAGGTTACCCTGCACCTTACAGCAGTCACACCGCGCCGCCTAGTGGTCACAAGGGCACAGTTTCAGAACATTTGTAAAAACTTATTCTGTGTACTATTTGTTTTAATTTAGTAATGGATACACTGACTATGAGCAGACCTTATAGTACCAGTCGTGGAACTTCTTGGCACAGGTTTCGCTGCAGAAGTCCCGCGTCATGCCGCCGAGCTGCCGGGTCACGCCTCTCTTACACAGCTGGTTGCAGTGGTTACAACTGACACATTTCAGACCCAAACGCTTGATGAAATCCTGCTTAAATAACAGCTTACAGCCTGGAAAAAACAAAGAAAAAAGAGAAAAGAGAAGGCGAGAAAGAAAGAGAAGGAGAGCAAAAGAGAAATGAATGAAATGGAAAAAGGACAGATGAATCAAAGTGGAAAGCAGTCTCACCTGGAAGCAACAAAGCATCCTGATACAAACAAGAAATAGGGTTAAAAACCAAAACACTGGCTAAATAGGTTAAAAATTGAAGCCATGCCTAGAAACAAAACAACACCATGGGATATATTAAATCAGTCTCTCTGACTACTTCAAAACTGTCACGAAAATAGCTCAGATTTAGCAAGTGTCCTAGAGAAGAGAGGAGATTAGTACCTTCGCTGCAGAAAGGTCTCTTAACCCCGGAAAACTTGACTGTCTCATGTAGCGTCTTCTCCTCTTGGCAGTACTCACAGAACGTCACAATGCAGTGGAGCTTCTTGTAGTCCTCACAGCACGCCTTACTACAGAACTGGTAGACCTTATCCTGCAGGCAGACACATGGAGGTGAATGTATTGTACCCATTCTGATTCATTACTGAATTATGCTCTGCATAAAATGGCTTACACACGAAGAGTTTGACCTATTGCAACACTTTTTTTCCTGTCCATCTCTGTCCAACAATCAATCAGTCACTTTTTCAATTAACTGATTTATCATTTGGCGTATTAAACATTAGAGCCCAAGTTGACATATTCAAATGCGTTATTTTGTAAAAACTAGTGCTGTCAATCGATTAAAATATTTAATCGCGATTAATCTCATGAATGTCATAGTTAACTCGCGATTAATCGCACATTAATCGCACATTTTTATCTCTTATAAATGTCCCTTGAATTATCATTTTAATACTCTTATCAACATGGAAAAGTGGATAGGCTTGCTTTGTGCAAATGTTTTTTATTGAAAACAACGTGTAGTGTTATATTTCACACTACTTAATGCACTAGATTCATACTTTGATTTGTCAGAGATGCCACATACGGACGGATTTACCTCCATCAGCTGGCGGTAATGAAATGCGCTAAATGCATTTCAGACGCTAAAATCTCCCGAAGAATCCAATCCAAACATAGATGAATGAAAGGTTGTTTGTAATATATATAATTCTAATTTGTGATCACTGACTTTATTAAGCCGACTGCATCTAACACAGCGACACGCAGCATGCAGCCATGATGGAGACGCTGTAACGTCTGACCGCAAACAAAGTAAGTGATCCGTGTCAGCTTAATATCATGACTTTAAAAGCACCCAATTAACGAATTTCGTTATAATAAAATATGAAGAATTGTAAAATATAATTTCTTTGAGGCTGTTCAGTCAGTCTAACGAAGATCAAGTGTGGCTTGTTCAGTCTATATGGTTCATTACTGATAGTGCTGAAATTATACTTTCTGCCTAAAATAATTGATACCTTGATAATACACTACCTACCAGCCTTAGGGTGGAGCAGCCATTCACTACATGATGTGTTGTGAAATGCACACACATGAATGTGGCGGCTGCGGATTCGTCGTCGAGGCCACACAGCTTATAAAAGCTACAAGTTCACTTGGTCACAATGAACGTTAATCTCGCGATAAAAAAATGACGCCGTTAAAATTGATTTGCGTTAACGCGTTAATAACGCGATATTTTTGACAGCACTAGTAAAAACAGTTTCAAACCCTGTTTTTACTACATTTTATTATCGCAGAGCGCTGAGAGAGCCAGTGAATAATCATATTTGAGAAGCTCAAACCAGCATTAGGCAAGTTACTTTCAAAATGTACTGTCATTGGAAAGTTTCTTTACAATATTACTGTCTGTGCAGAGAAATGCCTTACACTACCCTGGTGTTGCTTTTACCAAATTAACCACAGAAGTACAACTAGGCATAACAAAATGGAAGAGGGTGGTGATGTTTCACAGCATGATCACCAAAAATGTCCCTGTATTACAACACTTACAGTTAAACTATGTTTCAATCACTCCTCCTGTCACCTCGTGTCTGCAGCTCTGTGCAGGCTCACGTCTCAGCTGTGTCTCACTGAGTAACTCATAACCTCAACCTGAAGCATTTATGACGTGTTGATGCCCAATAAAAAGCTACTTTATCTACATTTTGAAACTTGAGCAGAGCAGAGTGTACTGCTGCCTGGCTCTGGTGAAAGCCAACATTTCCCATCAGGGCTCAGTCTGGACTGAGTTGTTTGTTAAGTTTGTTGTTTTATGTTCCCAGATGCAAATGTTACTTTGTGTTTGTACTGTGTCTGTTCAGAATATGATGATTTATGCTGGTAATTGTCACCTTTGTGCTGATTTACAGTGTTACCCATTAAACAAAGCTTCATTAACTTTGTGGGCCTCCACCTTCTAAAATTAAGCCAGGGCCCCTGCTGACATGTTACGTGACACAGTAAATTTGATAATTTTACCAAAATTCTATTGGTATTGCATCATATTATTTTGTTACTGCTAAAAGTAAGATAATAATGTAACAGTTACTTTTGTAGCATGTTACCCCCAACACTGGCTAGAACTGGGGCTGTGTATTGGCAAGAATCTGGCAACATGATACACATCACCAGAGTTACATGTTTTCTGATACAATTACTAATTAACTGTTTAAAAATGTCATCAGTAACCGCATCCAAGTATCACAATATTAAAATAATGTAACTTTATTACTTTCCATTTCTTTTGGATTACCTCAATACCAAATGTGGTGAAATATAATATTTTATGTTTGTTGAAGGTTTATTGTTCGTCCAGCTATGTGCAAATGCACATCTAGATTAACAGCAATAATACACATTTACATGTACTTTGTTAAATATTCTTTTCACACTTCACACTTAAACTTCAAGCAAACTGACAGGCAGTTATTCTGGTCTGGAGTTTGTTTTCACCCACATACCATCTCAGTAACCAACATCACCACCTATTTATAGAGCGGATATAAAGACAAAATAATGACAAAATTTCCACCCAGTGAAAGCATTTTCTCACTTAATAATTCACTGGTAACTGTATGATTAGCTGTGGTTTCACTTGAGACCCGACTGGTGCTGTAAGACCTGTAAAGTGTTGTAATGTGTGTGCACTACAATGTTCTGTATTTCAAAATTGTGATCCTGCGAATAATCCCCATTTTTATTAAATGTATCTAATCTGATTACCTATTTTTTCCCTGTAACTGTAATGGAATACATGACAATCAAAAAACATAATATTGCGATACTCAAGGGTATCAATATGTTCTTACACGTCTTCAAAATGTTACCTAAACGATTAATGAAAATTATTGCAAATTAATTTTTTGCCAACAAATTTTTCAGCTCTGTGGTAGACTTATTGTAGTTTAATGTCTATGGGTCTTCACATCACTGAAGAGTATTATCTGCAGAAGAAAAAGATGAACTGTATGTCTTATGAAATTACGAAAACTGCGGGTTGGTCTCACCTCCCACTCCAGAATTTCAGGTTTCAAGCTGAATGCTCCTCGACAGTAGTTACATTTCAGCTGGACAGTGTTGTTGGTAGTGGAGAGGGGCGTCTGTCCATTGGTGGCCGTCTGAAGCGTTGCATTCTGGAAATAAAGACATCACATGGACACAATGTAAAATGTTTGATGTGGTAACATCCAACATGTCAAATGACCTTCCATCAACATTGTGACACTTGATAAATGAAAACACATCACCTGGTTTTACTACAGAATTATTACACTGACTTACAAACATGTCCTGGTATTTTATGAACTCTAGATCAAAAACCGTGATTCATGGTAGTTTCAAGAAAACCTGCTTTCTTGTTAATGTGTAAATTTATGTAACATGATGCTAAAAAACTAATCAGGTCATGGACTCCACTGAGGGAACCTGTAGTGTTTTATGTTTGTGCTTACAGCTGCTGTTTTCATGAGGATGTGTCAAATGGGTAGATGATGATGATGACGATGTTAATCTGAATTTTAGTTTCACAACATTGACTATCATTACTATCAGGTGTAACAACATTTTAGGTAAAGAAATTCAGACACAGGTGGTCTGCTCTAGACAACTTCACATTAGAGTACAGGGAGCATCTGAAACAGCAACTATCAGTATGTCTAGTTTGATCCAGTTATCTAAACCATTTATCGCATGAGATGTATGCTTATTTTCAGCAGCATCCTGTTTCGTCGTCACAGCAGCTGAGCTGAAAACGATATGGTGTTTTCATTCAACTCTATCATATAACTACTGGGCCTAATAATCTAGAACACATCAGAGGCACATGATGCACTTCATTTCCTTTGTAAAATGTGGTTGTATGTAGTTTTTTTTTTTTTCTTGTGAAAGCACCCATATTTGTGACTTCTGATTTGAAATGAACATGAGTCCCCACCTGAAACTTAGTAACACACTGTGAGCTGCAGAAGTTGAGGATGTTTCCCTCTGGCAGCGTGGCCTGGTACTGCGGTAATGAATTCCTCTTACAGAAGTGACATGTGGGCTCTGTGTCTGCACACACACATTACAAGTCAAACAAAAATGCATTTATTACACATGCTTGTGACTTTTTTTTTTTTTTTTAAAGTGACAGTTTATCTTAAAATTAAAAATCCACATTTTTCCCCTGCCCTGTAGTGCTATATGAGCACTTTTAAGTAAAATACAACATGCATCTGTCTCTTCTTTGCTCTGTCTCGTCTTTTTACTCTGCATTGGAGACTGAACGAGTTATTACTTTAACTAACCGCGACAGTAAAACTGTATTTCACACTATGATGTTATGTTTAGTCAGCGGATCACATGCAGGTCGAACCATTGGGGGTGATCCATACAGGGCACGGACCAACTGTGATTCGTTTCACTCCTACTAAATACATTGTGACAGGGAAATAATTTCATATCAAACAGAAGGCTACCCAAATGCCCATTATATTTCTGCTATTGTCCACCTGCATCTGCTGAACATCTAATCTAACATGCAAACATGAAAGAATGTTGAAAGTGTACTGTACATTTTGGGTGAATATCCCTGATACTGGAAGGTCTGGTTTGGAAAAGCTGTTTCAAAGTTTGTTAACCCTCTTGCTTGTGTCCGCTGGTTACTCACTGAGGAAGGAGGTTGACGCCAGTTTGCCTTTGTTCATGCAGTTCACAGAACAGTAAGAGCCCATGGTGCCGCCTGCTCCGAGGCTGTGGAGCACCTCGCCTGTCTTGATCAGTGTTTTGCAAGTCAGGCAGCTTGCAAGTTTACTGTGGGCCTGGGACAGAGAGGGAAAACATAACGTCAAAACAACAGCAACTTGTGTTTGGGATCCCCTGTCCACCTGAAGTAGCATGAGTAAGGGACAAATCTGACATCACTTGTGCCAAAAGAAACATGCTGCGTTTTATAAAACTGGCCATGAAGGCTCCCCCTGTTTCCATACGGCTTCAACAAACTGCATTGTACAGAAAAAAAAAAGTTCAATCTCAAAAGAAAAACACACTTTGGATAAATGCTGGTCTGATCTGAGGGGCTACCTATGTAATATTTCAGTCTGCTGTGTGTTAACGAGATATGTTTGATATATACGTGTGTACATCTGTGTAGACATATTAAGTTATAATGTACTAATGTGAGTAACTTTTTGTTTTTTTGTTTTCTTCCCCTGCTTTTATTATAGCTCTGGAGGTGGGCAACTGGTCTTGGTCATTATTGCTTGTTAATTTATTTTTACCTTTTATATTTCAAGTCTGTTTTCTCCTGATCCATGTTTGAGAAAAAAAATAAACAAATAATAAACATACAGTTAAAAACACTAAAGCATATATATTTAAAGTAAATATTCTGCAATGACAATAAGATTATGCTAAGTCATTGATATATTAAATTGATTATACAATAAAAATGCTTCAATGTCAGCTAATTTCAATGCCTGAGTGCTCCAATTGCTAAATACTGATTTTTAAAATGACCTCTTAAGAGTTAGCAATTAGGCCTCTATCTTCTGTTAATATTAAAGTCCACACGGACGCATAAACAGACAGCACTATAATAACGAAACATCCCACTATAGCATTCATCATGGTGGAGCGACATGAAAAAGTGCTCCAAAGAGAGAGAAAAATAGATTATTATAAATTGTGAGTAATCCTGATGGATCCCTTTTATTGAAACAGGAGATTTTAATGTGTTTGTTGGGAATCCAAAGCGATTTCTGACTTCTAATGAGTGGATCTTAACAACATATGAGCATCAACAGAGTAAACAGCACAAATCTCCCACTGCACTGTAGCCAACAGTCTATATATGTTTGTTTTGTGATAACTTTCCCACTGCTTGGCCATAAAAACACACAGATTATACTCTGTCCTATTATTGTTACAGTGACTAGTAGTAGCAGCATCAGCCCGGGAAATCTATTAATGCACTACTTTGTTCATTTATTTCTTCCTACCAAGTACAACATGGAAGATGCAATGATAGAAGAGGCAATTATACCCACAACCACTGACACCGAATACAAGACTATTCACAGACTACATGTAACTCCAGTTACTCGGTCTAAATATGACACCATGTGCTCTCATTTATGTCTTAAATGTAAAAATAGCTGTGGTACCTATAGTCATCTTATATGACTGTGGCCAAAAAATGTAATTTCAAGATTTTGAGGTCAGTCCAGGGCAACATTAAGAGAGTATTTGGGACAGATATACCTCTAAATCCACATGGTTTTGCTCTGGTATTAGACTCCAATTATCACCACAGGTACATGTACATTCTTAAAATCGATTTGCATGTTGCACACCTCACAGTATTACAAAAATGGTAAGACCACAGGCCCCAAATATAACAGAATAAGTACATAAAAACCACATATTGGACTCCTCTGGTTGTGACTATTCCTATTGCTTACTTTGCCTTTTTTGTTTTGTTTATGTCTTTGTTTTGTGGTTGTATTATGTTTTTCTTAATCGCAGGTCTTAGTATTGTATCACTTTACTATGATGAAAATAAAATATAATGAAAAGGCAGTTATACTAGAGTTTAGAATGCAGACATTTTCTTCATTGTACAAAACTATTATTATTGAATTTGTATTTGTGTGTGATTTAAAACTGAGAGGCATGAAAGAATTTACACTGTCTCTCCTCTCTCCTGCATAAGTTACAATTTTTCTGTTGAGAGGAACGCACAGTTTGCCTTTTTTCATAAATACAGCATTCACATAGTGGACCCCAACATGCAAACAAACATTTGCAGAGAAGAGCAAACATCCTCAAAATAAAATGCTGACCAAACCATTAGTGATAGGTGGTGGAACAGACAGTAAGTTTTCATCACTTGAGCAGCACTTTTGTTTTCTGTGCAAATTTTGCAGATAAACAGAGACCTGGTTCATTCGAGGATCTTTCTCCTATTATTAGAAAGTGCACTTGTGCTACTGTTTTTTATATTTTAGGGGGGTGAATAACAAGGCCTGGTTAATCATTTTATTGTATTTAAATTTTAGCTGCAGTGGAGGTTGTTTTACCAGCTGTGAGAAGGAGGAAAAGGGGTCACCAAAGCTAAATTAATAACAGACATGAAACAAAGTTCTGGCTGTCAAATCAGAGCTGTAATTTTAAAATGGATATGGTTGAATTAAATAAATGAATCAATTACATCAGGCACATTCTACACACCTGCGCCCTGTGATTGCGTCTACAGTACCTGCTTGTACTCCCTGATGCAGTTCTGGCAGCAGAAGCGTTTCTGTTGGCCATCGACCAGTAGGAAGTGGTTGGCTGACGCTCGGCTGGGCAGGTAGTCGCCACATTGCTCACAGCAGTTCATGATCAAGCCGTTGGCCCTGCGGTAAACGTTGAAACATGTGTCGCTGCAGATCTTATGGGTCACAGTCTTAAAGCTAACCTCGTGCCGGATCTGTAGACAGAAAAATGCAAAAGTGGCAGCAAGAGTCTGATTAATCAAACTTTATTCATCTTTCTTTTAAATGGCAAATTTCTCCTAAATATGAGAGAATGTAAGTTATACATCACATGGTGTTAACACTTCATTTTAACTGTGTTTGCACCGATATCACGGTTTGGTCTGTAGCCCAGAGGCTATTACAGAGTTAAACAACAGAATGCACACACATACACCCTGAATCTTCAACTTGAAAACGTTCAGAAAAATGTGGGACTTGGTCAGCAGGAAAGGGCACAACATTTTGAGAAACTAAGGTTAAGGTAGTGAACATCCATACGAGCTCGCCTCTTCATCCTGGAGTGATGACCTGACAATTTTGCCTTCTATTTCCTATCCTGAACTACACTGTTTTTTTTTTTTGCCAAGCCCACACACAGCTGAAGACCTTAAATGCTACAAAGGTTTGATGGCATGTGGATGGGACAGAGAGGCACATTATCAACCCATAAATGACATCTGTATTGTTAAAGCCAAGATAGGTGATCAACCGATCTTTATATTTTGGACATTTAACTAAATTTCTAAGTCTTTGAGGATTTCAAGTTCAATAATCTACAAGTGAAAAGTTGTGTACACAACTTCTGAACTCTGCACTTTCAGACGATTTCCATCACTGTGGTCCTGAATACCACAGGAGAGGAGCGTTCATATGAATTCATCTTGTGAATACAGTAAACGTGACCCAATTTAGAGGCAGCAAATCATCGTCACTCAACAGTGATGAGTTCAGATGTACAGCCAACACGGGCTGACCTCCGGCTTAATGACGTGCCATGAAACACTATGGTGAAAATGGAGGCCTGTGCTTCTACTTTTGATCAGCAACTCTTGCATGAATTTTTGCTTGTCCTTCAAAGTTATCACAATGGTGCAAAATTAATCAATGTACAGATATTTGAGCATGAACACACACAATATGACTGAAGGACATTTCAAACTCAAAATTTCAATTCAGATACCTCAGACAACTGGCAAGGATGACAGTCCAGACACCTCATATGAGGCTGTGATTATACTGAACTTAAAATCAGCTACAGCTCTAGGGAATGACAAATCCTTTTTTTTTTTAAAAAGTGTACATGGGACTTTATGCACTTTGCAAATCATTTTAGCATAATTAGGCAGAGGCATTGCTGTTGCTTTTATATGCAAATGAAAATCACGAAGGAGACATAAATAATGCAAATGATTTTAAGATGTCACAAATGTAGATCGTTGTGGTTGCTAGGTGACAGTAGTACTGGTTAGCTGTGGCACACAGTGATGCAGGTAGCACCACTGTAACATATGAGCTAGAAAATATTGTAAAAAAAACACCTTGACAGGCTCACTAGTAACTAAATGTTCAGTATATTTATTTTGAAAGCTGATGGAGCGACGGCCATCTTTTGTTTTACATACCAACTGAATTCAACACACCCACCGACCAACTAACTAATACTTCACTGTGAGGTGGGAGGAACTATTCTCTAATTTTGAGACAACTGTTTTTGAACGTGGTGGCCATGGAGACTGAGGCCTGCTGAGAATGGACCCTGAGAAGCCACGCTGAAATGGAGGGACGGAGAAAACAAAGGACAGAAAGAGTGAATGGGAGAACAGTGAAGGCACACAAGGAACAAGGCAGAGATAAATATTAAATGAAAGTGACCTGAGGAGGACGACAAGGCTGAGAAAGAGGGAGAGACAGAGGAAATGGTGATGAGAGAATGTTCACTAAAGGATAAAAATTACAAGACAAAAAAAGAGAGGAGAGTGAGAAGATGCACACAAAATGCGACTTGCGCATGTAAGATTCATTATTTTTAAAACAAACATCCAAGCCAAGGACGTAAATAATGAAGAGAGGGTGAAGGCTAACAAGAGTCTACAGCCTCTGTGTATTGGGCTGCATTACACTGAAAGGTGTTTGTAATGTTTTGTGCACCCAAAAGCACTACAAAGACACCGCTAGTTTGCTCAACTCAACAATAAGGATTGCTTGTAAAATGAAAACTGTTACGTTGGGCTTGTATATCTAGCAACTTACTTGCTGGAGTGGGAAACTGGTAAAAAAATAAAAAAATAAAATTCAAACATTGTTTTTAAAGCACTTCCCCAACCACTGCAGACTATGAAAGTGGATTCAGAGCCATGACGCCCATCAAGACGGATTGGTGGAGCAAGGACAGGATTGCCATATCGTTTCAATATGCAAGAAAGTTTGTTGCCTAGCATCTATTAAAAATGAATATTAACTTTAGTTTTTGTTGTTATTTGATAATCACTATTAAATAACAAAAATGTATAAATGGAAGTAAAAACTGGCTTTGGACAAGCTGATTTTCTGACCCACTTGCCCAGTAACACTGAACTCTGTACAGATATGGACGCTGACAGCTGCAGACATACAACAATTTAGGGTTGCCCCGTAATAGTCATCTAAACTGTTAGTTGGTGCCAAGAGTTGTAGTCTGCCATGTATCAATTTATTTGTTAATTACAAGATCTCCATTCAGGAGCTACGACTCCTGAATGGAGATTGAAACACAGACGAACTGAAGTAAAACTGAAGTCACCGGTGCACTGCATGCTGGTAAGTGTGCTGTGGCTGCCATTAGCTGGTTAGCTCAGTTAGTGGTCCTACTAAACTGGGACACTGGAGATCCATGGAGGCCAGTTTGACAGCCGGAAAAACAGTGATGTTACCAAGGTGATGTACAGGTCAGGACTCTGACTCGAGGGATGATGAAGACATGGCACATTCAGACAGGGACAGGGGGCCTGAAGCGATTGAGGAGCGAGTTTGTACCTTAGTCTGTAAGGATATGTCATCCATCGCGTTGCTAAATTTTGTTTTGTGAAGTTGGGAATTATGAGTTACTGTGTTCTGAACAATGAGATTATGCTGTGTTGAAATAAATGAACAAAATATTTGATCTCCTTGCTGGTTGTTCCAACACAATCAGAGTGATCTTTTTTGCAGTTAGTGTTTAAAAGGCGGTTTGCATCGTGCCTCAGTAAAATCTTTAGTTGGCAGCCACACTACAACTGCAGAGCTCCTTTATTCAATGTACATTGAAGAACAACATGAAAAGGTCAAAAAAGAAACATGCTGTTGAGAATAGGACCATGGATGCACAAAATAAATGTCAAGTTTGCTTTTCTGGTGTGTGCCCAGTCCTCATTGACCCTCATCACCTTGGGCGGATGACAAAAATTTACATCAGATGACCCCTAGAGGCCACAATTAACTGGACTTAACACTTCATAGGTATGAACTAATACACTGGTAAGTCAGTGTAGACAGTGCCACTCTCACTTTTTTTATGCAATGCTACTTAATTATTTATTCAGCTGTCAGAAATATAGTGGTATGTATGTTGCTCTGGTTAAGAATGACAAGTAAATGGATGAGAGAGGAGTAGTTGTTGTTCAGACAGACTGACCTCTGTGAGCTTGCCGCAGACAGTACATTTGGTTTTGAGGCCTGATTTGGGCGGGTTTTGCTTGTTCTCGTATGCACCAAGGCAGCCCGTGCTGCAGAACTCCTGGAAAGACTCGCTGGAGTCGACCTGGGCCACAATAGTACCCTTCATGTTTGTGATGTCCCTGAAAAACACGTCACAGAGCACAGATAGATCAGCGGTTAGTTTAAAGAAAAACAGCTGCTCTTGTACTTTAATATTGTGTTTAGGACTTGCGAAGACATCAGTTAAAACTCAACTCAACTGGGACAGATAAAAAAACTCAAAACTGCTGGGAATTCCATTTAAAAAATAACTATTTTCCTTTTCCCAAATTCAAACTCAACCACAGTCTCCTGTTAACTGGGTTCCAGCACCTTTGGGTTGAGACTCACTTTTTGCACATGGTGCAGCTCTTCTTGGGGGCGGGCTTGTGCGAGAAGGCAGAGAGACAGGTGGTGGAGCAGAACAGGTGTGTTGAGCCTTTCCGCTGGTAGGCCGTTTGGCCTTTCTTCAGAGGCTTTTTACAGTTAGCACAGGTCACCTGGGATGAACAAACACAACAATGATTTAATGATTTAGTGGGGCAGTTTTACAATGGCAATAGGTAATCTATGACCTTACTCTATTAGCTGCAAGTACAGCCAGTATCGCTCTGCACAACCAGGGTTGGAAATTAACACCAGCCACCAAAAAAATGCTGGTTAACTATGAAAGTAGCTGGTGGATTTCAGACACAAAATAACAATTTACTATTGAGTGGCTGGTGAATCTGAACAATTTTTTTTCGGTGGCTGGTAGATGCTGATATTTTAAAAAGCCTGTGTACAACCTCTTGGGTTAATGTAAAACTTTTTCAGCCTTAGTGCCAAAGAGATGATAAACTTTTGGTTCTATACCTTTTGTAAATTCAAATTCAATTAAACAAAAAAACAGTTAATAAAAAAGGGGGGTAATGGAAGAATATGTTCCTATTCTTAGATTCATATACTGTATATCTTGTTTCTTATTTATTTAGCATATGCACATTTATTTATTTTTTGTCCATTCGTATTGAATTGAATATTTCCTTTGCTTTCTTGATTTGATCATTTTTGATACTGTTCCAATCACATATACTTATACCTTTACATCATCTGCTTTAAATCTGTGAGTGTACATGAATATAAATTTCTAATTATATTCTTATAATATAATGTTGTGTTAATGGTCATTTTCATTTATAATATTCTTTGGATCAAAACAAACAAACAACCAAACAAAAACAAAAAAATTGACACAAAAAAGTCAAAATCCCAAATTTTGTATTGGACAAACTGCTGTTGTATTATGGTCCAAACACAGAAACAAACAATGTGCCTTATATGGAAATCTAAAACCCAGATACAAAGGTTGCATGGATGTCTGAACCGCTAACTCTGGATTAAAGGGGAAATATAAAATAAGATTTCCAGTTTAATGTCTCCCTGTACATAATGAAACTACACCTAATTTATATATACAGGACCTCAATGAGCAGAGTATATCACCTTGACTGTCCTGGGCTGTGGCTGGGCGCCTGAGGAGGAAGTAGAGGAGGAAGACTGGCCTGGAGGTTTGGGTAGGGAGGTGGCTGGTGACGGAGAGTCAACCCCTGTCTGTTTTTGGTTACGAGGGACTGAAGCTGACTGGGAGATCCACGAGTCTGGAAGAAAAGAAAGAAACAAAATGAACAGTTGCTAAAGTATTTTTTCCTAATCTCCCCTTTAACCAATTTCCTCATTTTGGAATTGCCTAGATTTCACTATGAGAAGTTGTTCCATATTCTATTCATTTAACAACCATGTCCTTCTAGGGAAACTCTGCCAATTTTCAACTCCCATTACAATGAGTGCAGCAGAGCCTTTCCAGTGAGCCAACCACAGATTTAGATATGTCTATTGTTTATGAAGCCAACATGCCCAATAGTAGCAGCCTGACTCTCTTTGAACTGAATGGGAGAGAACCTTAACTAGTATCATTGGTAACACCTGTGTTTACCTTTCCATTTCATGTCAAAATGGCTGCTATGAAAATGATCTACAGGATCAGCCTGTGAGGGGCTCTGGAAGCCCACAGGCCCAGTGTATTCTAGTTGCTGTAGGTTTTCTACCTTTTGAGGATGAGAGAGTACCATGTCCCTTTTCTCTATTTTCTCTGGTCACGTAGCACCAGTTTCAAAAATAGTTGCGTCTTTCTGCTGCACAGACAGCCCAGTTTTATCTTTCCAGCGGTGAAATATCCCTTTAACTTCAGAAGTCTGGACAGGTCTACCTTCCCTGCATTCCTTTCAAGATAAGATTTTTTTAAGATCATTTATTGGGCATTTTTTGCCTTTATAGGAGAGATGACGGTAGAGGAGCAGACAGGAAACAAGGGGGGAAGACAGGGTTATGATATGCATCAAAAGTACGTGGCTGGAATCGAACCAGGCACATGGGGCAATGTAGTATGCACTTTAACCATTAGCCTACCAGAGCACTACATAACAGAGCATCTTGACCAATCAGACGCAGCTTTTTCACAACCCTGATGACACTGACCACAAGGAAATAACATCGCACTTGCTGCAAATACCACCAATCCATCTAGCCTAAAGAAACACGGCTTCACACTTGTTGCATCTCCTGCCAAATCATAGTTTGTTTTTGTAGTTGTAAAACTGGGTGTTGTGCAGCAAGAAGTGGCTGCTCAAAATGTGTTTCTGCTGTACTGGCTTAAACTGCAAACATGAAACTATGATGCATCCAAAAAAATAATCTCCAGCAGCCAGTTTTAGAACAGAGTACCACTGCAGTCAACAGCACCATCTGGAGTCTGTGTGAAGCTAGACAGAAACATAAAACTGTCTCAGGCGCAGTCCCAATGTCCCACCTGGTCAAAGCACAGAGTCTGTGAGGGCTCCGGATTGTCCCACCGTGAAATCAGGAAGTGCCTGGTGGCCCACTTGGGAACTATTTAATCCCTGTATACACACTCTCTATAGGTCTACCACACTGCAGATTTTGCTTGAGGGAACTACCCAGTTTATAGTTTTCTAATCTTAAAAACACATATGACAGAGAAGCTGGCAAGAACAAGTTTGCTGTCTGGTTCTTTCACTTACAAAGGTATGATGTCACAAGATGCTGTCCTATTCATCATGAAGCCAACTGAACTCTTTACATCCTACTTGTAAACATCTCTGTGTAGCACACAGGTGGAGTTTATCAAAGCCTGTGATGGTTCACTTGGTAGGTCACTGGAATTAGTTAACATGATTTACAAAACTTTGCTACTCCACTTTGCATTCAATTGGTCAGTAATCAGATTTTTCTCTTACTTTTCATGTTTCCCAATTGTTTTATCTGGATGTGAATGTCTGCTCTGGTGGGTCTAATAGATCTTTTAGAATTTTTTTTAAAGAATTTAGACCCACACAAATGTGACTGCGCACATGTGTCTGAACTTTACCAACAACAGCCTATGTCAGGGATACTCAACTTTCTTTGCCCAAGTGCCACTTTTGCAAAATGACAGGAAGTCTGCAGCCAGTTAATAAACAGACATTAACAATGGTTTTTTTTAAATTTATATTTTCAATCAAATTAACATTAAAATGCCCATAAATCATCTTTCTGTTTAATTCTTATTAAATTAACTGACTTACTAACTCTTTAACCTGGTGAAGAAAATAGCAGATTTCAGATTTCCTGTATCTAATACGTCATTGATGCATTAAAACGTCATTTTAGTTGCAAATGCTTTGGTAACATTTGAAAGAGTTTATACAACATTAAACATCTGGAACCTCTTCCATCGTACAATTGCTGAAATGTGGGAATGATTCATGAACATAAACCATAAACATACACTGCTCTTAGCAGGGACAAAATGAACAGCATATTTAAGCTTTTTTGGAATGAAATACACATTTATGGGATCACATTTATCCTCATTTCTGCAGTCCTCTTCAGCTAATAGATGTCTTCCCCTGCATAGCTCACCATCTGATCCTGCAGAGTCTGAAAGGCCATCACACAAGATCAGCCTTCTCTGTTATTAACAGCCAATTTAATTTAATTGTGAATTAGAAAATGGTCGGAGGGCAACCTGGCACCCTACTGGGGGCTAGATTTAGCATAGGGGCCACAAGTTGACTATCACTGGCCTTCAGTTTAGAGGTAAAAACAAATTTAGATTTAAGTGTATCAGTTTCTAATTGAACTGATATTAGGATTGAATTATCATGGATGCAGTTACTAGTGATGGTCTTTTCTTCCACCACACTGGACTGCTGTGACAGAAAAGCATGGCAAAGAGCCTGGTCCAGTTTCTTGTAATACACATGCACTCTTGTAAAACATGTTGTTTTGATACCCAAGTAAGTGTATAAAAGGCAAAGCTGTCCCCCTTCCCCAGCAAAAATGTAGATGTGTCACTAAGCATTCTAACCAAAAACAGCACTGCATTAAAAACATAAGAGGCTGCATTGGCCGGGGCACATAATTGCAGGTACGAGTGAGACAAAACCATCCAGGAAAGCAAGTTGGGAATTATATATTAAAGGGTTTGAAGGATGATAAGATGTCAAAACACAGTGTTTTATAACAGCCAACACCATGCTTTGCCAGGTGATGTTGCATTGTGTTGCTGCAAGTTAAACCAGGTTAAACTTTTTTTTCAGGATGACCCTGCTTTTGAATAAATGAGGGGGCTATGTTTTTCACACAATGTGTACCGTCTACCTGAGCATCTTAATTGTGTGTCTCTTAATCCCTTACTCAAATTAAGGAGAGCTGGCTTCCTGTTTACATAATATTTATTCAAACACATCAACAGAATCAGTTACACTTTCAAAGAGAAAACTCAAAGTTTGTTTGCCACATTCATTTTGTAATTGTCAAAGATGTACATATCAGTTAATACTGATTGGCACCTGATCGATAGACCTTCCTTTGACTGTATCCAGGTTAATATGCCACCTTCCACTATTCTTCCTTTTCTCTGCCTTTGTATCCCTATCCCTAGCGCTCAAATAAGGAGGTAAATTATGAACAGAGCTAAACATCAATTTCTTTTTTAAACAGGAAACCTCCTGTTCCACAAGAAAACAATGTGTGTACATGGACAGCTGCAGACACCACAGATGCATGTTAGTTTTGTTTTTTACTCATTTCTGGGTTCATTTCTGGGGGTTACACACACACACACACACACACACATATATATATATACAAATATATATATAGTGTAGCTAGCTGCTGTTTTGCTTTGTTTTTGATCTTGTTCACAGCTGACTGTGGTTTTAATGTGATTTATCATATTTCCCTATCATTAACAATGTTGTCATGGTGATGTTAACCACTGAAAAGTGTTCTGTATTGTTGCTGTAGAGTTCATTAACTTAACACTGAAGAACTAGCTTAGTTTTCTCTTCATGAGTTCTACAACTAATGTAAAAAGCATGCACCCCATGTACTGAGGCAGAACCCTCATGCTGTGCCCCCCCACCTTCCATCCTATATACTGTGCAATCTAATAAAACTATAAAATGCTGATGATCCCTGACGAGTTAATTACTTGCTTGTTGAATGTATATTGCTTAAAAGTTTTAAGCAAGTTGATCAAATGTTACTTTGTTACCTTCAATAGTTCTGGATCTCTGACCTTGGATAAATGAGTTGTAGACCTTTGAGTAACAGGTTTGAGAACCCCTGGTCTACAGGATTGGTGTAGTGGCCACATGGACAACTCCACTGACAAGTCTAAACATCCACAACAAGATTAAGGTGCACAGATGTCTGTACAGAGGATAAGCATACAGCTTCTGATGGTGAAATTTGTGTCACATAAACCCTAGCAGACCCTCGCTCACTCACAGATGCAGAAAGTATATCGGTTGAGGAGTGAGCGCTGAAGGGACACACTTAGCAGTACTGGTAGTGGAAGCAACATGCAGGTTCCTCAACACAAAAATATAAATACATGACAGTTAACAGAAATATGTGGCCTGCTACCGCTCACATGACATTGTTGACTGGGTTCAGGTGAGTGTAATGGGGTGTGAACAAACAAAGCTCTAATTTTTCTGTTCTGTTAGCCTGCACACACTGCGGTGACTAAAGCTAAATGTGAAGTGCTTTATTTTGGTCACAATAGTAACATTTTACCTCTGAGAACATACCAAATTAAATTTCTTCTTGCTCCATAATAAATTCTGGTCACCTGCTCTGTTGTGCGTCCCCGTGTCTCCATTCTGAACCAGCTGGCCCATGGGGCCCGAGCCCCGCCCAGGGTTGAAGGAGGCAGTTGGTCGACCAGGTGGGGTGTCGGGATTCAAGCTGAATGCACTGCTTATCTGCAGACCATTTTCCTCTGCCAGGCCTTCACCTGCCTAGACAAACAAGTTACTTAGGTTAGTTTTTCTCTGTAGTGATAAAACATCAGAACTCAAGATGATAAAGAACCAAAGACACAAGGCTGTCGTATGCCGTGCAGTTTGTAGAACCTGCAGTGAATCCAACCATCTACCTAGGAGCTGCCAGTGCAACTTGGATAAATAAAATATTGGCATAAAATATCGGCTCACAGCAGCGCCATTAAAAAGATATCATTATCGACTTTGCCAAGAATAAACCTGCTCAGCCAAAGAGAACATCTGCTTTCACTAGTGTCTATCAGCAGAATCAACTTTTCCTGACACCAAGTAGAATATAAATATTTTTTCAATATATAACCTAAGAAACACACCAAGAGGGATATGAATGTCAGTGACACAATAGCAATGTAAAATGCATGTGTAGAAAGAGTACTGAAAATCTGCACTCAGGTAAAAGTACTGTCAACTTCAAGTAAAACTACTGGTGTTAAAAAAATACTAGAGTATTAGTTACATTTTAATCATTGATGTCTAATGTTTTATCAGTAGCAGACATTCAGTCAAAAGGGGTTTCTGTTTCTCCAAATGTTCAGTCTAAATTACTCCCAAACTCTGCTCTGTTCTGGTCAGTGGTCACCTCTCCAAACCTGTATCTGATGCAGTGTTTTGTTCTTTTGTTTTTGTCCATATGTCATGGTTTTCACTGGCCCATTTGTGATGGGATAGGCTAACTGGCTACAAAAATGCAGATAAAAGATCTAATTCATCATTTTAAAAGTAGTTAAGTAGATTACAATCCATAAGTAAAATTACAGATAGAGTCCGATGTATTAGTCAACTCATATTATTGAACCAATACTGACCTACCATAGCTAGAACACAATGCAGATTGTAGGGCTGAAGTGAACCAAAGAAAATCTTGGTCAACTGAAATTCTACCTATTGCACGTTATGTCTACATGAACTAAATCAGCCACAGTGCACCACATGCACACTAAATGGTAGCCTAAATGGCTGCTAATCAAAGTTACACAATGTTGCCGAGCAAATGAATTCCTGCAGTCTGACCACTTCTTCTACATGTGTAACTATATCATTACCTTCAGGGCATGTCTATCAAGTCGGTCTACATACAGCAGCACACAGGCCTGGCTCTCATTATTTAATAGACTTCAAATGAGGCTTACTGTTTACAGTTCCTCTTAACAGTCCGTCAATATTACAACATTAGTCCAACATCACTCCCACCTGCAGGAACAGCTAGAGCCAAATTCAACAGAATAACCTATAAAATCAACACTAGAACAACATAAAACATGGCAAAGAGCATTTGGGTTTGAAGTCATGTCATGGACTGCAGGTAATGCTGTAGATACATCATTCAGTTTGAACTGTTACCAGCCAGGGCTCATTAATAAAGCAGTCCAGTGGAGTAAAATCCACACACATGTTGTAATCAAAAATAAACTTTTTATCCACTCAGCTCTTCTGTCCTCTGAGACTCGGGGCTGCTGGCATGATTTGTGCAGGTACTTTGTCATGGTGCCAATTAGTTTGGAGCCTGTAAATGTTTAGTAAACAGTCTTTCACCCAAAAGTAAAACACATCCGGTGTGCATATGTCCCTCTCACCCACAAAAAAAAATGTTTTTTAGAAACACATCTCTCCTTATCAAAGTAACTCCCACGACTGTCCAACCAATGGGAAATTTGGTCAAACAACAGCATATTGACAAACCAATCCACCAACCACAGGGTGTCAGCCTCAGCAGATTGTTTGATTTAAAGGTAACCGTTACCTTTATAGGCAGCATTCTGTGTATATTTGATCCTTTGCAGTAAGTCAGGTTTAATTTAAGGAAATATAGTTTGCTATATTTGTGTTTGTTTTGTTTATAGTTATTTATATTAATTAAAAATCTCAGTGAAATTTCACTGTTTCAGTGCCATCATGTCATTTTGGACATGATAACAAAATATTCTGCCTCCATTACATATCTTTGTGACAAGTATTAACCAGTGGAATTTTTTACTGTCAGAATTGGAACTCAGAAAATTCAGTATCAGTTAGGCCCTAATTAAAGACTTGAAAAAAATACTCATAAAAGTTTTTTGTTTTTAAAAAAAAGAAAACAAACAGTAATTGTTATTGTTAATGTTATTTCCATCCCTGATAAACTAACTATAATATAAGTGTAATTGAATTCTGGTTATTCTCACCGCTGTGACAGCCGCCGCCCCTCCCTGCAATGATGTCACCGAGGTTATCATCAGGTTCATGTCTGCCTGGACGTCCACTGGATGTGGTGGAGTATTTACTGCAGAAATGGAGGAACTTCCTTTCTGGCTACTGGAACCCAGTGTGGTGACACTGGCGATCCTGATCTCTGAATCTGGCTCAGTGCTGCTGAGTGCACCTGGAGAGTGGGACGCCGAGGAGCCTCCAGGGTGCACTGGTGAGGAGGGGGAAGTGTCTTTCTGTTCAGAATCCTCCTCATCGTCAATTACAATAGGCTCTGCTGTTGTGGTTGGAGGTTTCGGAGGTTCTGTCACTGTGGATGTGCTGGAAGACGCAGGAGAACTGGGGGTCTTGGAAGGCACTGCTGCCGTGGACATGTCTACAGTTGCCACGGCAGCAGCTGGTTCTAGGCAGTCTGTGCTGGGCGTGTCGTGGGAAAGGGTTGTGGCAGAAGGCTCTGGAGCCTCCTCCCCTATGAGAACCACATCATCATCATTGTCCTCTGTGCCACCCTCCTTTGTGGCTCCATCTTCAGTTACCATGGAAACTGCTTCCCTAGCCTCATCTGAGGGGGGCGTGGTCTGTTCCTGGGGGGAGGGAGTGGCATCCATAGGCTCCACCCGCTCCCCTGCCTCTTCTGCTACGACAGGGTTTGGTTCTGACTCCCCGTCCATCGCTAAGGCAACCACCTGGCAACACAAACAAAAGGCAGTTAAGAGACAATTAGGTGAAGCAAGCACCAGTGATTGGTTTTATGATGTCTGACAGCTGTGCAGGTAGTGCAGGTGTCCCCAGAGACAAGCCTCCCCATGTCTGGTAAAGACTCATTACCATTGTTAACTACCACCTTTTCTGTGTCTGTCATCATTGACAGATTTTTGGCTGTTATATTTAACAATTAGGTCACCAAAATTCTTATCTCTATCCTTTATAGACATGCAAATACTTTTGGTTTAATTGCCCAGGTTTTCAGATATTAATCTCTGAGATATTTGATGATATCAGTGGGGGGTTAAGAGGAATTTTGTAACTGGAGCTCACAGCTTTTCAAAAAACAACAAAAGTTAGATGCCATATATCATTAGATAAGTAAAAAGAAATGTTATTTTTCATCAATTTGGGTGAATTAATTTTTAACTAAACTTTGTCCTAGATCATTCTAAACTATGATCTGCTTCCTGCAAGACCATAGAGTTGGAGCCAAAATGGATGCCTTGATGATGCTAGGGAAGTCATGTGATCAGGGGTGGACTGATTCAAAAATGTTCAAACCACAGAAGATATTGATATTAAGCCAAATACTGGACCGGACCAGTAATACCACTAGACGTTGCACGTGACTCCCATAACTGGGCCACTCCCGGGGGGAACATAAAGTGAGCCCATGAATAAGGCTGGTTAGAGTGTAGCTGCATGTCAGTTAAGTTTACCAAAACATGTGCCTGTAAATGTTTCAAGATAAAAGACAACTGAATGGCCAGAGGGCTTTGAATTTCAAACAGAAACAGGAAGTGTTCATTTGTATTCACAGTGTAATACAGTAACCTTAACAGGGAAACAGAGCAAAACAAGGCACAATGCTTACCTTTCCATCTGCCACTTTACTGACAAACTAGAACTGACTAGCTACCTTGCTAACAAAGCAAACACTCAGGGACAGGGTTATATCAGAGTTACATTGATAGGGGAAAGTTATAGGGTCATTGTTTATCAGCTTTCTAGCATTGCACTAGCTAGTTACCAACTTTGCTCCACACTGCTATCTGCTCAGCTGTGATGTGCGCTCTTGCTGCAAGAGCTGCAGTGGCCGCCCACATTTCCCATGATGTCTTCTAGTGCTAGACCA
>JAJHUR010095874.1:0-12834 GCA_027495735.1 Lutjanus campechanus | reverse complement strand
GGGATAGACAATGGCTGTGGGAAAATACACACACAGAGACAGATATATATATATATATATATAAATATACACACACACCCGGACAGCTTGTTCTCTTGATGAAATAGACAGACACACTGAAGCCAGATGAAACAAGCTAAAAGCTGTGATCCTTTATTGATTTCACCTTTCAAATCCACTTTAAAAGGTAGCGAAGTGGAGATGAAGGAGAATTTCAAGGGTGCGTGTTTAAGCCTTTCAAAAAAAGTTATGGAAAGGAGTCTAACTCAATATTTCGGAGGGTGTATCTAATATTAACATTTGTACAGGCCGCACAGAGCAGTAATTTGTACTAGATTTCATTATTGATTTTGTTTTCCTCTCAGTTACAGGCTAGTCTCCAAAAACAGTAAATAACTGGTTTTCTTTCTGTTTTATTATATCCAGTTAAAGGGTTAGTTCCCCCAAATTACAAAGCAGATTTTTTTTTTTAGATCACTTACCTTTAGTGGTGTTTAGCTATGCAGATGGTTAGGGTTTTGTTTTGCCAAGGTTTCTGCCTCTGAGATTTCTGCCTCCACCCAAATACAGTGTCTGGATAGCAGCAGTCCAATCACTGATTAGCAACTGTAAAAATGCATTGCAGGCCTGTCAATCTTTGCATTTCCCTGTATGTTGAAATGGTGCTAATAGAGCTATATAAAGAGCAGTTCTCAGTGTTTAATGAGTTTGGAGGGTGGCGTCTTTTTTGTACTCTTTCAAAAACCTAAATCAGAAGACCAAATGAGTGAGGAATAGATTAAACTTAACCTACTCTGCCCTAAGCTGCAAATATTAGCATGTATGTAACTAGCTTATTACCTGCAGTAATGTTACATCCAACCAAACTTGTTTTAGATGCCACTGCATTTACTAAACTCGTTATTTACGGGGCTTAAATCTGGATTCGTTATGTGGGGGTTTGAGGAGGAGAATGTGGGCTGGTGCAGAATCAAAGTTGACCGACAACGATGGATCTCTCTCGCTCTCATAGGTCTAAGCGGGGTTAATTTAGCTCTTATCTCGCCCCGCTTCCTGAGGTGATGACAATCCAGCTAGTCTGGCTGGGTAACTGTTTCATGGTCCGCTGCACTTAATATAATCCCTGCACTTCCTTTTCCCATTAATGAGTGGGTTTCTAATCTTTATCATGTAATGTTGCATGTATGTAATATTTCACCGTCTAACCAGTGTTTGCTGGGATGTAGCTTTAGCTTCAGTCTTTTAGCATTAACATTAACCAGCATATCATGTATGCTGCTGTCAAGTAACTTCACATATTTACAGGATTCCTTTTTTGTTTCTTGTCCTTATTTAAAATGTGTCAGGTAGAAACATTAAAAAGCCAGCTTGAGACAGACTTCTCAGCTGACTGAAGGGCTGTAAGGATTAGCTGACATTAGTTAGCTACGCTTGCAATGAATTAAATCTGCTAGCGAGAGTCATCATATTAGCTGACAAAATCCACGGTCATCAGCTAGAAATGAGAATCTGCTTTAGTTTTATTCTCTGTGGAAGTGAATACTCAGTCTTTCAAAAATTGCTGCCACTTTCAATGTTAAATCTGCTTCCTTTATCACTGTGAACTACATGTGCAGTGCTAGAATGGAAGGCTTGACAGACATAACAACGGCAACTAAGGAGTGCAGGGTTTAGCAAGGGGTCGTTTGAAGAGAAAATAACATTTCCAAGGTTCGGCAGCAGAAAAGAGAAAGACTTACTTGCTGCATATCCTTATTGGTAGTAAAGAAATAACTTGTTTCAAACCAATGTCACCCACCCCACATAAATGACACAACAAGTTAATGAAAATTTACTTTATGGAAAAAATAAGAGCAGAACTCGACGTAAAGACAAACGCTCCTGAAAGTGCTTATTTTGGGTTACCAATGTGAAAAGATGCTGTAGTGACTTACAAAGTAGTTGTGAATCTGACCATCTGTTTCTTTTAAGGTATTTTTATCTTATTTATTTATTTATTTATTTATTTTGGAGACGTGGCTATGTGGATGCACACGATGCCATTATTGTTTTTTTGTTTTTGTTTGTTTGTTTGCCAAGCTGTGCATAGTTCTTTTTCTTTTTAAAAAATATTCCTGAGCAGCTGTGTTTTATTCAAATGCGCAAAGAAAATCATCAGCGACATCTCTTTCTGATAAGAGGTGGCAACGGATGGAAGCACATTTCTGCCAATATGAGGGGAAAAAACGATCCTGTAAGTAGGGTTGGGCAATATATCAATATTATAGTGATATGATACGAGATATCATCTTAGATTTTGGATGTTGATGAATGATATAAGTGTTTTTCCTGGTCTTAAAGGCTGTATTACAGTAAAGTGATTTAATCGGATTATTCTAGCTGTTCTGTTGGCTTTAATCACTTTGTCATTACATCCACATTTCTAATGATTGTTCATCAAAAATATGTGCTAATGTTTTGTGAAATTACCTATAGTTATCCCTCCAATATTAACAAAATATTAATATTATTTTAGATAATGTGTATGTCAAAATATTATATATCATAGCATAGGCCAAAAATATTGAGATATTATTTTTGTTGCCCAGCTCCAAGTCTTTACAATGAGACACTTTCTCAAGATGATGACTTATTTTTTATATACAGTAATCTCAAAATATTGAGTTAGTGTCTCAAAATAATGTTTACAGGATCTTTTCCTTCCCTCACATTGGTAGAAATGGGCTCCACAGACAGAAATCTCACACGTGGATATTTTAAAACCTGGGCAGGCTGATGTACTGTAAGCAAGGCTGTAGCTACCATTGAGACTGAGACCCTATACAACCTTCTAAAAAATAAATAAAGTATTAAATATTTTCCCACCAGATGTGTATTCATGGCAGTGGGGAGAAGACTTTGAAATTGTGTTTACACCTTCATGAAGGGAAATAAGTAGTTTTTTTTTGCTACTATACTTGAGGTCAAGCAGTAGGTGTGTTTCTAAAGGATAGAAAATTATTCGAAAAATAGTTTTGTGGGAGACTGAATTACGAGTTCCAGCAATTCATGATTATTTTCATTTCTGATTAATTTGTCAGTCATGTTCTTGTTTAATTAACTCGTTATTTGGTCCATAAAATGGTGAAAAATTTTGATCACTGTTTCGCAAAGCCCAAAGTGTCGTCCTCAAATGTTTTGTTTTTCCCACCACCCAAAGATATTCAGTTTACTGTCATAGAGGAGCAGAGAAATCAGAAAACATTTACATTTGAGAAATGAATCAAAACGATAGTTCAATTATCAAAATAGTTGGGGATTAATTTAATCAGTCAGTCCATGGTGTCGTGGGCTTTTTTGGGGGGATTGTTGTGTCCTAAAATGTCTGATTTCAAGGCAGCTTTTCTGTGATGTGATGGATCGTTGCAGTGTTTTCAGGCGTTGTTTTTTTGCAATGAAATTGTGGAAGCAAATGAAATTTGAGCCAGAGAACAGAGTGAGCAACCTTCAACATGCTCAGGATTACAAAAATCCTAACAAAATATTGCTTCATTTGTAGAAGAAGTGCACCTGGTGGGTATTCAACAAAGAAGCTAAGAAGCTTGGAGCTTCAAACTCAAAACAGCAATTCTCTGCAGTACCTGTGACAAAATAAACTAAATAAAAATACAAAAAAAAAAAGAAGTAAATAATAAAACATTAATACGTACATGTATTACGTTCGCGTGATTGGTGGAAGTCGATGGAAGTTATGGTGATTGATCAAATTTGCAGACAAGTTGCCGATTGCGTCGGACAGAATTGCAAGGTCATGCAGAATTCACAGGGACTGGTTGAATTTGCATTAATTGTTGCAACTGCAACATTGCAGCTTCCTGGAAGGACTGACTAGTTGACAGCTAATTGATTGATTAATCGACTAATTGTTGCAGCACTAGAATTTAACTTTAGTGCCGTTGTTGCTCTTTCAGTTTCTGTTACCACTACTGTACTCTGATCTCCATTATTCAGATAAATATCTGGTTATGAAATTATCCAAATCATTAGATACCAAATCATGATAGATTGTGTTTTATTAGCAGAGTAATGCAGTAAGGTCACAGCGACAAGTCTGTTGTTTTTATTATTTGGCAGTGACCCAAAATCTCCTCTGTGCGTGTGTGTGTGTGTGTTTGCAGTGTTGAAATGGTTGATGGCGAGCGCAGGGCGAACTTTCACCACTCCTGTTCAGCAGCAACTACAGCTCCTGCCTCTTCTCTTCAAGGTAACAACACACACACACACACACACACACACACACACACACACACACTCAGGTCCCAGCGCAGCATTATTACCCACTCAATCTTACTTGCCCATTAAACTCAATTTCTCTCTTCATTTACTCAAAATGGTGCGTAGCTCCGTGTCTTCCTACCTCTCTCCACCTCTCTCTCTGTTTCCCTCTCCCTGCAGATTGCCCCGGTGGAGATTGATGAGAGCTATGATGAGATGAAGCAGGATGCGCGCACGTGTCTCTCTCTCATGTCCCAGGGCCTGCTGTATCCCGAGCACATCCCTCTGGTTCTGGCAGCGCTGGAAGAGGTAATATGCACACACACACACACACACACACACACACACACTGCCCCACCTGCCTGCTGTCAGTGTTGCGAGCGTAATGCTGCTCCGAGGTGTTGTTGGACTAAAAACAACCTGTGCTATTTTAATTTGCTTACTTTGTGATGCTTACTGTATTTCTGCCGTGGGTTGTGTACGTGCGAGGCACCCCTGTGGAGAAATGCCTCCAGTGCTCTCAGAATATCTAACCATCGTATCTACAGTTTCATATTTGATGGTAGGAGAGATGAGAAAACGTTGCAACAACATTTTCTGGTTGCACCTTGACACCCAAACCTAAATTTTTTATCTTGTGTGATTTGTGTCATGTTGTGTGCAAACATTGTTTCAAGAAATAACTTGATACTTTGGGAAATACTAATCAATACCATTTGTAGACTGTATTTCTGAGCAAGAGCCAACAGATACTACTACTATTACTACTCACAACAAAGAGCTTAAAATCAAACCAGGATCAAAACATTCCAATATACAAATAAAAATGAGGCAAATAAGGTTCCAGTGCGTAAGATTTATAGGGATTTATTGGCAGAACATAACAGAAATTAAATATATCTTTTGTGGTTTGTAACCACCTGAAAAGAAGAACCGTTGTGTTTTATTACCTTACAATGAGCTGTTTACATATATATCTTATGTATTTGTGTCAGTAAATCAGTATTACAAAAGCTCTTGCTATGGCTCTCTCTGATAAAACTTATTGTTAGCTGTCATGCCGAAAAGACAGTCAGCTTCTTCTAAAAGCTCCAGGAAGCTTCCTTCTTCCTTCGTATAGTACCGGGCAACAGAAATGCTGCGTTCGTTTTGTCCATGCTGTTGAAAAGTCTGCTCAGTGGGGATGCTAGGGCACTGAAATAACTGCCACCCATTCTGATGAAAGTGCCTGTGGGGTGTGCATAAGCGCATATGTTCTCGTGCATGAAAGACACTTAAGAGTCCCAGTTTGGGGATTTGAAAATATGTTCACCCTACTCTAGACAGGGCCTTTTGTGTTTGTTGGCGAGTTTCACTGCCACCGTGGGTGCTCCTACACACTTGGAACAGAAGGGTGGGGAGGAGGTATATTCACTAGTTTGCAGTCTACAATCTCACCGCTAGATGGCACTACAGCCCATATATTGGTACTTTTAAATTAATACAAGACTAAAATGGAATCAAATATCCAACAATTATGTGAGAGAACAAGGGAATTTTGAGAAATTATTTAAAAGATGGTACCGATCTTACAAGCTTAGCTTAGCTGGTTAGCTTAGCAGTGGGAACCAGCTAGCCTGGGTGGAAAAGGTATTCTTTTTTTCTTGTTTGTAATTTGTCCAATATTTGCTTTATAGACTCATACATGCAAAACTAATGACATTTACATCAGCCACAGCAGTATTTGTTTTGTAGTCCTACTTGGCAAAAATGTAGCATTCTAACAAGCTTAAAGGTATCACATATAACATTTCTGCAATAAAATGTCTAAAAACAGTAGATCTATGTGATATTTAATTGAGTTGTGTACTTACATTATCCCATTTTGAGATGATGTACACAATATCTTGTCCGTGACCATTATTTCTTCCTGAGTCATGTTAGATAGATTATCAAGGCAGTGGTGGTTGTTTATCAATGAAGACAACAACTCCCATGATCCTACACCACTTCATGATGTCATCAAACCATATCTCGTGTTGTTGGCTGCAGAAATCACATGCTGTGTGTTTAACCGACACGGTGGATATGGTAAAGGTTGTACCTGTTTAGCATTGGCATGTCACTGTGAGCATGTTAGCATGCTGACATTAGCATTTAGCTTAAAGCATTACTGCACCTAAGCACAGCCTCGCAGATTCCTGAGCATGACTTTTAAGATTTTAATTATATGACAGCTGAAAATAAAACTTGATAAACTGGCGGAGAAGAATATGAACTGAAAAAAAAAAAATTATCTGGGTCTCACAGGATAATAACTTGTGCACACAGCGGAATGACTCCTGTGTAAATAACATATTAGCTTGTGTCTACAGCCTAATATTTTGTTTGCAGGAAACATAAAAACATCATCTATGGGCCTCTGTGCAAACCCCGACCCACCTCTGTGTCTCTTGCTGCTTTCCTTTTTCCCACCTCTCTACAGATGGCGGGCAGCAGGTCATGGCACGCACGCTACTCAGTACTGACCTACCTCCAGATCATGGTTTTCTACAACTTGTTTACCCTGCTCAGCGCACCTGCCGAGGTGCTCCGCATCCAAACGCTGGTGATGCAGCTGCTGCTTGATGAACAGCTCGAGGTAATGTATGCACAAAAAAGCAGCAAACACCGGTTTAATACAGCCATCGCCCCTCTGTTAGGTATAATTGTCACAGGGTTATAAATGGCCACTTATTGTCCCCTAGTCTCTCCTCACTAAATCTTAATCCCTCTTTTCTCTTCACAGTTATTGCTTAAAAATAACCCTCTACTGCACTCCTCGACGCTTAATTTATTTTCCTATTTTGGTGCCTTTTTTTCTTCTGTGGTTACAAGGATGTTGATGGAGCACTATGGCCATCTTGCACCTCTTTGTAGTTGGTCGTAATTTAAAGGGAGTGTTCAGATTATTTGAAGTGGGGTTGCATGAGGTTATTTATTTCCTACAGTAGATGGGTGGGTGTGCTGCACTGTGGACGGGGTCAGCAACAAAACATCATTTACAGGGTTCAACATTCAGTTGGTCGGGCAAGTGGGTCAGAAAACTACTGGCACAAAGTTTTTACTTGACCTCATACAAACTGTTTTATTTATTAGCGGTTGTCAAATAACAACAAAGACAGAAGTTAATTGTCATGTTTAATCTAGTCAGAAACTAGTGAAAGTTGTCCATCCTAGTTTTTCAAAGTCCAGGGTGATGCCTTTCATTGTCTCGTTTTGACCGTCTGAAATCCAAAGATTTTCAGTTTAACATGAAAATAAATGAAGAAAAAGTGAGGAATCTCCATATTTGAGAGGCTGAAAATTAATCTATTATCAGAATAATTAAATACTTTAATTCCTCTTCAGCTCTTTCCCAATCAGGCAAGTGAGTTGCCAGATTTACTAGCCCAATGTGACATTTTACTTGCCATGAGAGAGCAGGCAATCCTAATTGTTGAGCCCTGTTGTAGTCACTTAAAAAAGGTCCACCTAAAATATTCAATATTAGTTTAAGTGTATGGTATATTTAAAATATTGTCACTACTTTACTTTGTGGTTAGACAGCCTTTTCTTATGGGAATCCAATGTTATACAAGACAGATATCGCTCTCTGCAAACCAACCAAACTCCATGGGTGAAACTGGCCATTTTACTTTGCAGAATGCAGGAGTTGCAGGTGTAACTCTGCCTTAATCTGTTAGTTTGTTTGTGTTTGTGTGTGACTTCTGTTTTTAAGGTTAGTTCGGACTCGCCAAAGTCACACAATAACACAAACAAACTAACAGATCGAGGCAGCAGTAGACCAGAGCCTCCTGTATTCTGCAAGATAAAATCACTGATTTCTCCTGTGGAGTTTGGTTGGTCTGGAGAAGGAGCGATACTTGGCTTGTGTAACAACAGTTTCCCATCCGAAAAGGCTGTCTGTCTGGCAAGGGAAAGCAGCGAAAATATTCAAAATATAGTGTACACTTAAACTGATATTGATTTTTTTTTCTTAAGTGGCTAAAATACATTTTGTTGCTGACCCCTGTAGGTAATACACTGCCTATCAATAAGTACCTCATACAACCCCACATTAAATAATCCAAACTATCCCTTTAAGTGATCTAAAATTAACATAATAATCTAATCAATCAAATTCTCAAATTGTAATTTGGCAACACATATTTGTTTTGACAGTTAATATTGACTAACTGCTGTTATGTTAATTATTCATGTCTATTTATTGAATGCAATAAACTTTACTACTCGTGCACCGTCTCCTCTAATATTGAGCCCCGTCATCTTTTGTACAATCCATGTCTCACTTGTCTCCGTGGTTTTTAAAACCTTCTCCAGCTTGTCTCTTTCCATTGATCTGGACGTGCAGGTGAAAATCAATAAGCGCTGGGCTTCACCCGGATTGTCCAACTCAACAAAAACAGTTGCTTGTCTTAATATTTTGTAAACTGCGTGCGTGTACAGCTGTTGTCTTTGTATCATTGTCTATTTGAATGCGTCAGCCGTCACTCAGCGCTTATTCATAATTTATGCAAAGTGATGCAGGAAAGGCAGCGATGTTCTGCAAGTGAATTTCACCTCAGCTCAACTCAGCATCTATCCCTCCTCCCCCGTCTTCTCCTCCTCCTCTTCTGCTCGTCTCCGTCCTGTGCGCCTCGCTTTCCCCCCAATCTCCTTGCACTCGCCTCTTTTAATAAATTGTGTATGCGCTTCTCGCCCTAAAACTGCCTCGTGCTCTCCGCCGCATCCTTTATTTGTCGGTTCTAATCTTCACGGGTCTCCTTTTTTTCATATTCTAACTCCTTCTCTCTCCTTGCTGTCCCGCCCTCCCCCCTCCACTCCCCTCTTCTTCCTCCTTCTCCCTGTAGGTGAGGGACATGGCAGGCACCACCCTCAGTGGTTTACTGCAGTGCCAGTTCTTCCCTCTGGACTCCAGTCTGCAGACACAGCTCCAGACGCTGAGTCAGACTTGCCTCCCCAAGGCCAGAGGAGAACTGGCCTCCACAGGTACACACACACACACATACACACACACACACACACACACATTTACGTGCACGTCACAATCACACAGTGAGGCAATCACAGTAATACTTGCCCTATTACCCTTTCTTATCCCAGGGGAATTGTGAACCTTGAAATTCTACAGCCCATTTTAACTCTCCTTTTGTGTGTGTGTGTGTGTGTGTGTGTGTGTGTGTGTGTGCGTGTGTGCGTGTGCTTGTGTGCGTGTGTGTGTGTGTGTGCGCAGACTTGGTGCGGCGCCATGCTGGAGTGCTCGGCCTCAGTGCGTGCATCCTGTCGAGCCCCTACGACGTCCCAGACTGGATGCCTCAGATACTGATGGACCTGAGTGACCATCTCAACGACCCACAGCCTATAGAGGTACACACACACACAGTACACACTCTGAGAAATAAAGGTGATAACCAGAACCATAAAGGGTTCTTCAGCTTGTGCCCATAGGAGAACCCTTTTTGGTTCCCAATAGAACCTCTTATATGGTTCCTCTTGTTTCCTCTTCCTTTTAAATAGCTCTACCTACAACCCAACATAAAGACTTATACAAAGAACCATTTGATAAAGGTTTTATCCAGAACCCCCTATGAGAGTTCTACAGAGAACCCTTCTATGGTGTAATGGTAACAGCCAGAACCCTCTCTGGGGGTTCTGCCCAGAACCTTTTCAACTTCTAAGGTTGCTAACAAGAGGGTTCTACAGAGAAGCTTTTGAGATTTTAGAACTCAGCAAGGAGCTTCTACCGAGAATCCTTGTACATCCCAAGGGTTTTATCTAGAACCCAGGCAGGGGTTTTTTCTAACTAGAGCCCACCCAGGAGTTTTACCAGATCCCTTTTATATCTTGAGGGTTTTACCTAGAACTCACCCAGGGGGTTCTACTGAGAATCCTTTTATATTCCAAGGGTTTTATCTAGAATCCAAGCAGGGAGTTCTACCAAGACCCCGTTTATATTGCAAAGGTTTTATCTAGAACCTGCCCTGTGTATTCGACTGAGAATCCTTTTATATTCCATGGGTTTTATCTAGAACCCACCTATGGGGTTCTACCAAGAATCAAGGATTCCAACAATCCTTCAACAACTCTTTAAAAGATTCTTTGAATGACAGTGGTTCTTAATAAAACCCTGAGCCTTACAGAGAATATTTGACGAAGCCTTACTTCAAAAAAGGGTTCCTCAGAAGTAAATGGTTTTGGGTAGAACCTCAGCCCTTGAGGAAGAACCCTTTTGGAACCTTTTTTTCTCAGAGCACACACACACACACACACACACAGCGTCACATACAAACATCGAGCTCGACACATTGTGAGCTCAAAGAATACAATTTCATTGTCCAATTGAGGAGAAAATTGTGTCTTTGGCCTCACGTCAGGCATGAAGAAGACATACAATGTAATCCGTAGTGCAGAGTTTGAATAATACATTACAGTGATGGGGAGCCAATGATGATGATAATTTAGCTCTTCTCCTGTTGCAAAGTGAAAGAGATGAGAAAGAAAATACAATGGAATACAGTTAAAATATATATTTGCAAGTAGATGAATTACAGTCTGTTACAAAAGCTCCTGAAAAGAATAGTTGTAGGCTACAAGTTTTGTGCTGAATAATAAAGGCCACAATATCTTGGCTTCTTCAGGCAGACTAATCTGCGGTGAAAATCAGTTCTTGTTGCCAGGCTAGAGGCGCCTCCTTCCTTCCTTTAAAATCTAATCTAATCATTTTGTTTGAAGGCCATGATGTAAAATGGATGCACTCTGGATGTTTAAGTCATGAATACATCCTTGGTTGTAGTGTTCATCAGTTTAATTCCCTGTGTTTGTGTCCTTGTTGAACCACGCTAACTTTTCACTCTAAACTTGCTTCGCTTTAAATAATTTCTACTCTGCGCATTTAAATTGTTATATCTGGCATTTTAACATCAATAAATCACTATTACCTCATTAGTTTTTAATTGGTGTAAACAAATGAGGCCATTGGTGAAAGGATTGTCAGCCGCTGTTGAATCAGTGGCTTTGTTTCACCCCTTTAAAAACAGAAACTATTTACTTTGCGAGTCGTCTTCAGTCTTGTTCCAGTTTCACTGTTAAACTTGAGGGTTGCTCTCGTCGCACAGAACAGATAGTGGCTGTTATCAAAAAAGGGCTGTTATCAGCTCTTTGCTCCCCAAAACAAATGAAGCAACAGAAAGAACTATCAACATCGCCTTTATTGCAGGAGTTTACTGCACGGTTTAATGGAGATGTCCCAATTCTGAGACACAAACACAATACTTTAAAATGTTTTACTCTTAATGATGGAACATTGAGTGAAAGAGCTCCACTCAGTCTCATCAGAGGCTGGTATGACGTTTCAATAAAGAATGAAGTATCCAGTTGAGTGTGTGTATGATAAATTCATGTGTTATAAAACAAAAGTATGGCCCTGAGTTATATATTACATCTCATCTAGAAGCCAATTGCGTTTAGTTCAAGGTATCGAGGTAATTTATTTATCATTATATCACACAGGGTTGCATAACGAAATGAAAGTTGTGGTCTATTCATGCTAACAGATTCAGAATAGAATAAGATGAAATATAAAACAAAAGAGATTTAAAGTTTAAAGTTCTTTACATACATATACATATATACACCCAGGAAATAGTTATGTTGAGCACTTTAAACTGGTAACTGGAAGAATACCAGTTGCACTGATTTAACACTGTGATTTCATTCTGCACCGTACATACTGTGATCATCTAAGAACTCAACATTGATTTACAACTCAACAAAACCCTGGAATTTTCTGGTGTGCAGATGATCAGTGTGTTTAAATTTGCAAACTTTCTCTCAAAAGAAAAGAAAGCAGGACGAGACGGGCCTTTTTTTAATTAGTATTTACTCTGATGTCTCCAGTATCATAATGTGGATTCAAGATTTGAGATGGTTATTGTCACCCCGGTTCTACAAGTATCGGTAATTATGTGAAATACTCGAGGATCTAAGGACAGATGGTGTCGTACACTGTACAGATTGTAAAGCCGCCTGAGGCAAATTGTGATTTTGGAATATGTAAATAAAATTTGACTTGACTTGATTTAGCTGGGAGGCTCCATTACAGAAGAACAAGAAGTAAGGACAGGAGAACAGAATGTGTAAAGGAAGATATAAAAATAAAAAGAAATGTATATATAAAAGGCAACAAAAAAGACTACATACAGTTATTTGTTAGTATAGTAATAATAATGTCTATAAAGACAGTTTACCAGAAGCTCTGGGAATAAAACCCCTGTGTCACATTCATCTAATTTAATGGCAGAGTGTTGAATGTTTTCTCTTGTCATGATGTTATTTCAAAGTATATACATGTTATTAACCTAAAATATCTTTAGTGCTTTCAGTAACGTTAGGTTAGAGAACTACTTTACCCACTGGGCCACAGACTGAAGTAAATGACAGCTTGAGTTTACCCAAAGCTAAATATAATTGCACCGTGTTCAGCCAAAATCAGGCGTTAACTAATTAGAACAGAGTTAGAGACGCTAGCAAAGCAACTCAGTACATAAAACAAATACAGCA
>JAJHUR010095873.1:0-32185 GCA_027495735.1 Lutjanus campechanus | reverse complement strand
ACTTCTCCCATGTGCTTTGACCAGTCCATCCATCCATCCATCCATCCATCCATCCATCCATCCATCCATCCATCCATCCATCCATCCATCCATCCATCCATCCATCCATCCATCCATCCCAACTCCTCCATACATGAACCTTCTTGTGCTTTCTGTCACCTGACGTGGATGGGTTTCGTTGAAGTTACAAGAGGTGTGACAAAGCGAGAAACTAATCTGTTATGCTACTGGTTAATTATGAAGCCAGAAATTAGTCTGAATTTATGCCTTTCCTCTGATACAACTATAATTCTCCATGTGAGTTAATACAATGAAATAAAAGATTTATTTCATTGTTCCAGTTGCGTGTTATTATGACCAGATTGTGTTTTCTTGTTCAGGGTAATGAACCATGAAATAATCAGTACATACCATGTGTCCATGTGTTTGGAGCCATGTCCAGAGTGTGCATGCAGAAGTTTCTTTAATTAAGGAGTTGTGTCTCTTGGCTCCAGTTGAGTTACACAACAACAATCCTCTGCTGTTGGTGATTAAGAGTTCCACTAGAGCACTTTAAGTTATATTACCTTGTTGAAAGACTCGCTGATAATCTGTTGTTGGAAAGAAAACTCTTACCAATAACAGGTGATCCTCCTCGTGTATTAACCTTCGTCTGGTTCAGCTCTCTGCCAAAAGCTGCACAATGAGATCCAACAAACATCCGTGGAAGATGAGAATGGCAGCTCTCCAGTGCAAGAATTAACCTCAATTAAGTCATATTTGTTATTAACAGTAAACATCAGGCCAATGTGTTCTGCCATAAAAGCTTTCATTGCGGCATCACGCTCCTGACACTTGGCCAAGTATTTATAATGCCTGTGAAAAATTATAAACAGTCTACATGAGTGTGGGGGCTGATGAGCATTTAATAATCACAAATAAATTTAAGCAGCAATGTCTTTAAGAAGCTTGCAGGTATGGAGTCCAACGTGTGCCACGTAAACTCTTTCCAGTAAATTAATGCAGTGGTTTTCACACTGGGGTCTGGGGACCAACAGGGGTCCTTGAGTGCAACAGCGAACATTCCAGTTCACTTTTAGGGTGCAACGATAAACATTAAAACATTTTAAAAGGTTTTCCCCAGATATTGTGTTATATTAGATATTGTCTAATAATAAATTAAATTCCAGTGTTAACAATGTAGCAAGAGACCCATCCAGCAGATATATTTTTATCAGTGGTTCCTTGGAGTCAAACAATATTACTCTGGTAAATATAAACACACCTAAAAAAGACAGCAGCATTCTTCAGCTCAAGTGAGAGAAAACAATCAGATTTTAGCAACTCAACAATTATTCTAGTGGGAGATCTAAATTTAACGTTAAACCCGGAAGCTGAAAAGAGTGGGAAGATAAATCATGCAAAAAAAAAAAAAAGTACATTGCTGAAGATAATGTAGACTTCAAGGCTTTTTGGTTTACATTGTGATGTCAGAGACTATACTTCTTACTCCATCAAACCTTCTCAAGAATCAACCTTTTCCTAATCGCTCAAGAAATTGTTTGAAATGCGACACATTTGAGTCTCAAACATCCAATAGTTATATCAGATCATAATCCCATTCAGATTGACTTTAATTTACAATCTGCACCGCTGCGAAGGTCAATAACTCCCTGTTTGAAGATCCAGGAAATAAAAACTGATTTTCAAGCAGTTTGCTTTGTTACAATTGTCAGACTTGTATTTATGGTACAGGATACTTGATCAAATAAAAAAATGCTGGCTTTCATACCAAAATACTTTGTTTTGAAGATTGTAACAGTGATATTTCAATAATATAATATTTGGGATTAACTACCCAAAGGAATTAGGTTCTAAGTACAGTATATCCTTACTTTCCTTACTGAATGTGAAATGGTTGACACAATGTGTGATAAATTAATTAATTAATTAATTTAAAAAAGACATAATTACATTGTAGGAGTCCTTAACATGAAAAGGTTTGGGAAGCCCTGAATTAATCAAAATATACATTAGAAGAAGATAATATAAAATGAATAAAGCCTACATTTGCATTTAAATGATGCATTAATGATTAAAAGTAAATAGTTTCTGGTTAATAATTTTAATAATCTCTTATCCTGTCCTTTAATGATGATGTAAAAATTGAATTTCAAATTGGAATTGCAAAACAAATTTGATCTCACAATTAAATTGTTTTCTGTTTTTTATAGTTTCCATTTCCTTCATTTAAAGATGTGCCACATGAAAATTAATTAATGTAATTAATTCCAACCCAAAGAGTGGCAGTAGGTGCTCTGATTGACCAGCTGCTATGTTGGTGTGGAGAATTTAATGATCATTTTGCTGTGTTTTTTTTTAACTTAGAGTTTTTAATGAATCATTTAAATGCAAATATGATTAATCACTTCAAATTGCTTTTTAATTATTTGAGTTTAATTGAAAACACATTGAAAAAGTAATTATTTTGTTGTCACACCCCAGTTTATATATGCATTTGTTATGTTGTAGCTGTTTGAAATTGACATTTTTGTAATCTAAGTTTTTTGCTGTTGGCAGTAAACACCTCAGACCTGGTCTCAGTACACCTCCCCAAACTGTATCACCATGCATTTCTTTCAAGAGAAGCCAGACATCTTCCAAAGATATCTCCAAAACTCAGCAATTAACACCAAACCAACCTAGGGTAAAGGTAATAAGGTAAATAAATAGCACTACATATAGGAGGAAAAATATGTCTTATATTTTTGATTTTGGCGTGAACTGTCCCTTTAGCAACTTGCATAACAGCACAGTGACACAAATGCAGCATGACCAGCAGCATCCTACTCTTGAGGCCACTAAACTTTACCTTCTGTATTACTCTCTCCTTTAGCAGTGCTGCAACATTTTAATGCGCTCCACATCACCCCCAGAGCAATGTCACGGATCATTTCAACTGCAGCCCTCTCTGTCAACAGAGAGCCACAACAAGAGGCTGCTAAACCTTTTATTTTACAGCCATCCGTGCACCGTGTCGCCATTAACGCAGCCTATTATTTTGTTTAATGTCACGCTCACCTCGCACAGGGGGGCGGTTTAGCCATGAGAGGTTGGATAAGCGCCTGTTCAGAGGTGACACCTGTTTCTGCTCACTTAGTGTTTTTTTTTCTCTCTTTGACGATCGTGTCGAGGATGGAGAGTTTACAGATGACACCACCCCATCGGAATTTTGGGGAGGAAGCTGGAGAAGTTGCAAAAGCGGGGGAAGACAGGGGACCGTAAATCAAGATGGTAGACAAAGGAAACTAACTGAGGAAGTTTTAACCTCCTTCCCACTTGTCAGACATCTGGAAAGAGGGTTTTTTTCTACAGTATTAAGAAGGTTTTGACCTCCTTAAAAACACACAGACTCAAGAATCTTATGTTGTTGACATTTAGCATATAGTGAACATTTATTAGTGCTGTAAATGTGCAAAATTCGGACCCCTGCACCTTGTGTCACCTTATAAATTCAAGAAAAAAGAAAAGAAAAGCCACTGACAGTGACTTTTCTAAAACAGTATCATCTGTACAGAATGTGAGGAATGTGTTATTGTATTGAGATCCTGCTGTTATTGCAGTCTGTATCAATATATCTACAAAACAAATTGCCACACATTTATCAACTCTAAGTTACATTCCATCAGTTATTAACCTTTGCTTCTGAGAATTACCATCTGCAGATTCCTGGAAGTGTCAAATAAAAAAAGGGGGTTAGTCTAACAGCTATTTGGTGTTTTTATTTAGTGTGTTTTAGCTGTTTCCCATGGTGAAACTAAGATCTCTTGGTGAACATTGTGCAACAAAGTTGTATATCTCTCGAAAAAGCAGCTCTGTCTCCTACAAATGACGTTTATATACAACTGAGAAACATAATGCAAACTGAAATATGTTTATATTAACATAATGGGGAAATGTTGTTAATTAACCTGCCTGATGTCAATGACAAGGTATTGAATTAGTTTTCAGCCAGAATAGGCAGCCTTGCAAGACCCTCCTTTTGGATCAAATGCGTTATATAAATGCATTGTTTCAAAGAAACTGTACAGATTATTTCATTCACTCATGCAGCCCAAAGTGCTTCACATTGCAAAACTAGAAAAATAAATACAATTTTTGCAATAATAAAAATGACAACTATAAAAATCAATAAATAAAAGTTAGTAGAATAGTGTTAAAAGCGTTTACCCCTCTCAATTGACAATTAACAATTCACTGGCTTTATATTAATACATATTATTACAAACTTTCACATAATAAACAAATAAACAATAACAACACAAAAGAGTATGAGAACAAGAGGGGCAATGGAGTAGTAAGAGTTGTCATAGGTTCATTATCTCTTGATGAACCTACACAAATTAATTATTCTTGAATAAGCAACATCACTTATTGGTCTCATGGGACAGGGGCTTCACAGAGTTGTGGAGCTCATGGCAGACTGCAACATATGTTGCTGCCAGTCTACAGAAGTCTTCCCTCTCTCCCAGTAAGGCAGGAAGTCTTTTACAGTCATTTAAAGGATAACTTCAGTATTTTTCAACCTGGGCCCTATTTCCCCATGTGTATGTGTGTGTATGATTGATAGCTGCAACTCGTTTTAAAATTTAAAATATTGAGATACGCGAATGCAGCCGGCAGCTGCAAAACGAGTTATAACGGTAGTTATCGGGGCAAAATGGTAAAGTAAAAGTTTGTGCATTAAACGTGCTTTTTTTCACCACAGTCCAGCTCAGATCACCAGTGTAATCTCTGTCAACAGTATGCTTCACTTACTGCTTGCTGTGTGTGACGACATCTCGCGGGATCTTTGTTTGTTGCCGGAAGAAAACAGGAGTCATGCTGAGAGCTGGTCAGAGCGGAGTTAGCTGTCCCGGAGTTCAGCTGAAAGTTTTACTGCAACTATTGAAAACAATGGTTCGTGTTTTTGCGTCATCGAAGTGCAAGAACAGGATGTAGTGCAACACCCCGTACAGCTTTTACAGGCTGACTTTGTCGGACAGCAACATGCTGAAGTTGTGGCTAATTGTGCTACAACTGGATGCTAATGCTCCTGTCCAGACACTGCGCCTGGCAGACCATCGGGTCTGCAGTGCACACTTTTCTCAAGATGACTACTGCCAGCCCAAGAAGAGAAGACATCCAATCCTGAAACACACCTCAAGAAAACAGCTGTCCTACTAGCTGCAACGAAGACGGTCTTCAACAAGCAAAGATCCTGTGAGATGTCGTCACAGAGTGAACGGTAAGAGAGACGCTTTGCATGTTGTTGACAGAGATTACACTGGTGATGTGAGCCGGTCTGTGGCGAAAAAAAGCACGTTTAATGTACAAACTTTTACTTTTACCATTTTGCCCCGATAACTACCGTTATAACTCGTTTTGCAGCTGCCGGCTGCATTCGCGTATCTCAATTCCGCAGCAATTTTAAAACGAGTTGCAGCTATCAATCATACACAGACATACACATGGGGAAATAGGGCCCAGGTTGAAAAATACCAAAGTTATCCTTTAAGTAGAGGAAATTGGGCAGTATGTTTATTATTTTTGAACAATATTGCTCTCTTTTATTTTTGTATTGCTTACACTGAGCAAGGAAGTGCAGCTCTGTCTCCATTGTACCCTGGTCACAGTAGGAACACAACCTCTCCTCTCTGGGCAGCCAGGTCTGTCTGCGTTGTATTCACTCTGTATTTAATCAGGGTTTTTCTCAGTTTTTCGTTGGACATTGTGATCAGGACGGTTGCCACAGTGTACTCTCTGTTGAGGGTGAGATAGGTTCCCATTTTGTTTTTCCATTTAGTTTTTGTGATTTTGTTAGTTCTGTCCAATAATCTATGCATTTTTCTTGGATCACAATTTCTCAACTGATCTGTCTCTTCTTATTTCCTTTTTATGTTTGATTTATATGCATTTTGGAACCCATTGATTATGACTGGTCTTGAACGGGATCAGCCCATCACCCACACTGTAATTTCTGCCTCCTACTGGCTTATATACAGATTGTGTGTCAGGTCTGTGTGCATTTGGGTACATTTAAGAGCCAGTACCGGGACACATGAATAACACTGACCATTCAGACCCCCTAACCTCTGATTGACAGTTAAGCTCTTGTATATACAGTAAATGTAATTTATCTGAGACGAGTGGACGAAGGGAGGCTAAGCAATTTTCATGATCAGATTTATAAGATTTATCTATTCTAGCACACTTCATTGGAGGAGGTGTAACTTTTATTTTCTTATGAACAATCAGGCTGGACTCTGTTTAAACTTGAGAGGAAGTTTGGGATAATGGTAGCAGAAAGCTAGAACGAGAGGGAAAATAAAACATTTTGAAAAGAAATCAAACAAGTGGCTTTAATATTACAAACACAAGAAGAAAAGTTAATAGTTGTCAGGGTGGCCAGGTCCAAAATAATATATAACTGGGCACTATCTTCAACACAGAAAAACTAAACTAGGCCCAAAAGAAACCTTACAGTATTAATAAACTCCTTGAATCAGCAAATAAAGACACAGGCCTCCATCGAGCACGTAGCATCAGCAGCACAGAACGGGAAGAACAACTTCCAGGAGCTCCAAATCCTACAAGCATTGACTGCGACAGGATTCTGTCCAACTTCCCTCTGTCAAATGCTCCATGAAATGACTCTAACACGCCCTGCTCTCCTCTGCTTAGCCCCACTTAGCCATGAAACCCCCTTCCTGGATTTCATGCCTCCCGTATCCGGACACTGAGCTGTCTGATGCTGGCAGGTTCCCCAGTCTGCCTCCAGAAGGCTGAGTGGTTCATCTCTGTGGTATCCTGGAAGAATTCTGATCTGAAAGAATGAACGAGTCAGATAAATGCTGTCAGTTGTAGAACAGCCACAACTGTCAGACTAGTTTTACACAGGTGTGAGACTGCACAAAGGTCCCCTGTGTGAGATTTAGAGGGTTTTTATATGGAATATAAGAATGTTTCCATAAGTTTACGATCACTCGGAAAAAAGATTTTTTGTGTTTGCGTTATTTTAGAATGAGCCCTTTACATGCACTGAGGGTCCTCTTCTATGAAGTCCACCATGTTTCTACAGTAGCCCAGAACAGAAAAATCAAACACTGACTCAAGATCTAGATCGTTCTTTCGCATCTTTACAACTTACACAGCCACCGTACATTCTCATACATGCTTGGGAGAGGAGGGTAAGGTGAGGTGCTTGCAATGTGACACTGAAAGCCAAAAGCCAGCAGACTCTGAGTTTTTAATGGTAAATATTTAGTGAAATCTTTCATGAAGTGAAGATAGGTTATATCAATATTGTTTTGTCAATTATTAATGGAGAGTAGCAAAGCAGCCATGAAAATGTTGCAGATCATTACTTAAAAAAAAAAACACAGCTCATGTGGGAAGTGTGCTGCACACAAGCCAGAGGATGGATTATCTCAAATTCTCAAATTCATCTTACTTTTACACATCTAGGTAATGATGTTGAAGGCTAGTTTAGGCTCAGTGGCTGGCGTCTTATATTTTGTAGTTTGTGTGTTGAGGGGAGGTGCCCTTGAAGGCGAACTTGTCATCATCCACCTGTTGTCCCAATCATCCAATCAAGACACACCTGTGCTTTCTTTTGTTTTGAGCACAGATGAAGTTCTGTCCACTGCACAGGTCAAAACTGATTGTTTTGGGGCTTTTTCACACTCAGAAGTGAATTACGACTTTGACATTGCTCCTTATCCTACATATGCAAGTGCCTGAAGTTTACTTTTGTTTATAATCCACTAATTGGCTGGAGGTCAAACTCACCACAGCTGCTGCTCTCTGCAAATGAGGAAACATTTACATTCATTTTTCAAGCCCACAGGAGGTGAGTGTTTCAATATTCAAAAGTCAGATTTTGGGTGGAGTGTCAATGCAGTTTCATGTTTATTTGGGAAACTGAATTTAACCTTGAGGTATCTGTCAGACCTACTGAGGTTGTAACTCTGTATTCCAGTCCAAATAGTCAACTATATGAACTGTTAAATGTGGCACATGTGTAAAGTGTGCTGCACTACTTAAACTCGACATTGAATGATTCCTAAATGCATCTTGTGTTACATTTTCTTGATAATGGTGTTGTTGGTTCAGGCTTTGTGAAATGAATGACACTGCAACTTTGCAATTACACCACCTGAATGATGATTGCCTGGACCTGCCTCAATCATTTTAATCACCAAGGGCAGCAAATGAATACTTATTTGTCTTGGTAGCAACAGTGCAGAGAAATTGTTAAGATGTTATAGCTTCTCAGTACTTTGTGGTAGTACATCACAAGACATCCAACTCTTTATATATCAATTTAGGCACTGTTTGCATTACTTATTTGGGCTTTGTAGGAAAATTCTCTTTACACTTTCAAGGAGCAGTATGTAGCAACTGCATGTGCAAAAACGAGTACAGCAGCAAATAGCAAGTTGGAGCCATAGACTGTATGTTAAATAGGTTGAAATCCTATTCAATATACAATCTTGGAAATTACTACAAATTGTACTCAGCACTCAATTATGGTTTTTAAAACTAAGCTAATTACACAGTGTAATACTTAAGCACAAATAAAATACACACTTGGAAAAAGTTCAAGTGTTCATGTATTTCGTGCCTCTGATGTTTTAGTTATTGTTACCGTCTGTACCTTACAGAGCTTTCAGTAGCCAGTTTGAAGAGCTCAAATAAAAAAAAACAACAACTCATTAGTAAACTCACTTTGTAAAGTTTCCTTCATTTCCATACTGAACACCTCTAGCTGATATTGAGGCTTGACTCTGGTTGTGCAGTTGATTGACAGCTTCATCTCTTGCTGCTCAGATGACCTCTTGGTCTACTGTGCTGCTGCTCGTGGAGGTTACACTGGATCTGACCTCTCCTGCTGTTTCCCGTCCTAATTTTCACCATCCACTCAAGAGGCAGAAAAATATGGCAAAAAATAGAGGAAATGACCTCAGGGTCCAGGCCGCAGTTTTATTAGACAGAGACAAGTATACGGTGTACGGTGGGACCAGATGTTGTGTGATCATAGGGCAGAGGAGATAGGTGAACGAAGGGGAAAGTACCACCACCTGTGGAGGGAGGCGCCGCTGTGGGTCACCATCTGTTAGAGGTGCTGAAAGTAATGATCATATGCATATAAGCTTTCTGTGTGCGTGTGTGGGAAAAGGATTCATTGCCTTTCCTGGTTTGCAGATTACATCAAAGAGCGACTGGTAATGAAAGCATAAAGCTCTTATTGTCAACAAATCCCATGAAAAGTCTCTCAATACAGTGACTTTTCTACTGTATCTGTGGCCTCAGCCTGAAGCCTATTCACTTCTGCGGGAAATTAAATTCTCAGGAACATTTTATGAATAGGTTACAAATGTTTTTTTAAAAGCTGAGTAATTACTTTAAACACCTGGCTGGGCATTGTTATTTGGGGAAACAGGAGGAAATCACCAAATGCATTTGTTAGGGGACTACTTTCAGCAGAGGATTATTTATATTTAAAGAAGCTGGATGGTCAGGTTAATGAAGGAACATTTTAGGACTTGTGTGCCTCATTGATGTTTTTGTTGTTGTTGTTGTTGTTGTTGTTTTTAATGTTTTTACTGTTTGGACACAAGTGGGATCAATTCATTGCTGGTTTTGGTCTTAGGATTTGTTGACAAAGAAAAAAAGAATATTTCCATCCTACAATTTAAATGTTTTAACTGTTTATGTCATGTTTGGCATATTTCTAATTATGCTGTGAAATTGAACATTTTTGGTCGTACTTAATTTTACGACACACGAATAAGACATAAGAAGCTGTGCTTTGTGCAGGGCAGTCATCTTGGATTTTGAGGTCAGGGTTGGTGAGGTTTGTCCGACTTTCCGAGTTGGAAATCAGATTTCAGGGGGTGTTCCAGTCAAAATCTCCAAGTGGGTTTCGGAAATTCCGACTTCCCCATACAAATGGAACACACCATTTAACTAATGTCAGCTCTGACCGCAGCCTCACGTGGATGAGAGAACTAGACATGTGACAGCACTTGGTCTTCACTTGGTCTTGCCCTGCCTTCCTCTTGTCTCGGTCTTGATACATGCTGGTCATGACTTTGTCTCGGTCTAAACAATCTTGACTACAGTGCTTGTAAGCTCATGTGGGCTGGACACGCTCTGCTGCATGAAATAAATGACCTTACCTTACCTTAATCATAGAACTGTGTATGAATTAATTCATATCTTGATTTTTTTTTTCAGATTCTTGGCAAATTATGTGATTGTACTTGCTTTTGGTAGATTAACTATCCCCCCTAGGGGGGAAAAACACAGAATGGTTTCATTAATATGTGAAACTTGTTTTGTTCCCTCTTTTGAACAAGTTGTTGCTTGATCTTTAAGATTGTTTTTATTTACTGCTTTTGAACAAAAATAAACATGTGTTTAAATGACCTAAACAGACCTAACTTTCAGTAAATATCCTATATGTGCTGACAGTGTGTGGGAGGGTGTTTTTGATCAGAGAGCACATGCAAATGTGCTTAAAGGAAATGACTGAATATGTTTGGATATTTCTTTCTGTGAGTGTCTGTGCACGCACTGCACGACTGTCTGCAACCACTAAAGTGCCTCTCTGAGTTTGCACAGATGCCATTATTTCCTCTCTTCCTCCCACCTGGTGATTTGAGCTGCTGATAAAAAAAGGACTGCTCGATGATTCATCTCTTTTCCTCCAACCTGCTTCTGTTCATCCCGGTCTTTATATCCAGGTGAGGAGCGACCAGACAGGGAATGTCTTTATCCTTTTTTAAGTGTAATATCAGAAGCCGCAGTGCGACACTCACTGTCAGCCTCCTCTTACACATTCACATTCCTCTTTAGAGCCAGTTCATTCACTACAATAGACTTGTGGATCAACCCCAAGCAGAGTGTGATTAATTCTTCGCCACTGGACGAGGTGTCATCCTCTCTCTTTGTCCCATCACTCATCTGATGCTCGTGGACGTTAATCACTTCTTACACCTCCCCGTGACCTCACAGATGGTCCATTTTGGTTAAGGAGCCGCTCCGAAACCCAGTCAGAACCAGAGCGACCGGTTCTGCTTCCTTTGTGTCATTGACAATGAGATGTGTAGATGTTGCGGAGGGCGGACAGGGAGTGAGTTCTGTGATGGTGCCAGTAGGGATGAAGATTAATGACACCGCCAGGCCTGTGTCTCCTGTTTAATAATGCTTATTCATCACTGTCACTGCATGCCGACAGCCCCGCACGCGGCAAACACATAGACAAAAACCAGCTAAACACTCATGTAATTCCACACACGCAAACTTCATAACCAGAATGAGAGATTATTCTTTCCACTTCATATTTGCCACCTCCAGTTTATGCACATCTGTGTGTGTGTGTTTTGGAGTAACCCGACATGTAAAGTCCCCAACTGTGTGCGCTCATGAAAGTGTTCCTTCTCATTGCAGTGATCTGGGTTTATGTAGATTTGCATACAATTCCACAAAACAAGCTTATCACAGGGACTCGAGGAGCACGTGTAAACATCTTTTATGTGATTTGAAAGCACCATGCACAGCCATATGCCTCACAGAAGAGATGAAAGGAGGCTAGAAATGAAGAGAAAGAACTGCATGAGGAAAAAATAAGGGACCTCTGGCCTTCTACTGCTGTGTGAATGAAAGCCATTTTGTCTTCAATGTTTCTGTTCTCCTCCTTTCCCTCTCACTGAGTGTGTTTGTGTGTGTGTGTATTGGCCTCTTTCTCTCTCTGCTTCCACTTTTCTTGCACGGGCATTTCTCTTCCTAATGGAAAATAAAGACTAGAGAGTGCCAGAGATAGGGGCTCCAAATGAAAAACATGGAGTCAGTGACCTGAGGCCAGGGCCTGTCCATCTAGGCCCCAAAGCCTGAATCAGACCAGCTCTTCTCCTATCTGCTGCCATTGATGTCCATATGGTTCAGAATATAGATGTTAAAAAGATGTTGTGAAGAGGAGGTTGGAGGGTTTCAGGGCTTTTTTGTATTCTATATGCAAGACAAATGCAACCCATACTTCAACATCTGACAGGAACTTTGCAGACGCATCTTGCCTCTGTATCACTTCAATTCTCCGTTGGGATTGGCTCTTGTCATGTTATCTCTCGAAAAAGTAGCTTTTATCAGTTTGCCCAAAGTTTTTGCCACTGTTGAGAGATAGGAGCTGAATAAAATTACTGCAGAGCCACTGAGATTTCAATCAATAAAAGTGCACATTGTTGTAAAAATGTTGTGCTGCAGAGTTGACAGCAAGATCAATTCCTGGTATCAACAGTGAATCTGCACATGTGTCTTTAGTTGAGAGATTATATACTTAAAGCTATAATGTTTTCTTTTTAATTAATTTGCAAAACTCAGTATTTGCAGTCAAGAAGGCCTGAGAGGGGCTTTCCAGTGGAGAAAACCTGATAAATTGCCCTCTGGATTGCACTTCCAGTGGGCTAAATATGATGAATTGCCCTCTAGGGTGCCCTTCCAGTGGACAAAACCTGATAAATTGCCCTCTACGGTTCCCTTTCCAGTGGAGAAAACGGAGCCAAGAAGTCTAGTTTTCTCTCGGGTCATATGAATTACATCCTGCTTAAAGGTTATTATGGAGCTTTTGCTGAACAACGCAAAAGTAAACTGCCTACCCCAGCTTTAAGGCAGCTTTATACACATAAATCTTGTCCTGATTGGATTATACTCAGTTTCTTCATATTTTCTCTGCTAGTCTCCTGAACATCTTTGTCCATCCAGCTTGCAATGATTTAGCAGACTGCCCCCTCCGACGTGGCTAGCTTTCCCATCACGCCATCATTGTCCAGATTTGGCCACTAGTCACAGCATGTAATGGCTGAGAGGGTTAGCCTGTGCTTAGCCCACACATCAAGCTTATCTCGGACTGCAGGGACTGTATGAAACAAAAGGCTAAATTAGGGATTTAGCGCTCGCAAGACTGCGGTTAACGATTCTCCCACTAGCATACATGTTTTTTGACGTGTAGCTTTTTCAGTTGCGTACTGTAGGCCATTCCTCAGCCACAGCAGAGTTGTCCTTATGTGACTCCACAGATGTAAATTGTCCCAACACCTCAGTTCTGTTTGTAGCTTCAAGCAAAAACTGTCAGACTTCAGCCTTGCTTTTCCCCCCACTGGGGTTAGAAGTGGTCAGGCTTAAAATGTATGCAGAGGAGGAGGAAAGTTGGAAAAAATATATACTGTCATAAAAAAAAAAAAAGCGCTCACTGTCTCAGGTGAAAAGTATATAAAAACTTTCATTATATGGGCTAGAACAAAACAAAATATGTGCAGTATGTATCAACTATTTTGCAACACCTAAACTTAGAGTATATAACAAAATGTTATGTTACAGAAATATAAGTCACAAATATGAAATCTGTATATTTTGACAAATTAATCTTAAACCAAGGTGCACTTACCATATTTTTTCTAGAGCTTACAACCTCATCTCTTGATCTTCATCAGCAGATAAAGTTTTAGTAAGTTTTCAAGGCAGTGGCTCAGCTGTCATGAGGTCAAGAGCGGATTTAGTCATTTTTGGGGCTTGAGGAAAATGCAGGCATTGAATGAATTAGGGAGTCTCACAGCCTCAAGAGAGAAGCTGTTCTTTAGAGTGTTGGTAGGTCAGCAGATACTTTTGTATCTCTTGCCAGATGGCAGCAGGGTGAACAGACTGTGGCTGGGGTGGGTATTGTCTTGAGTATCCTCCCACTTCCTCCCTTTTCAGCATTGCTGGTTTCTCTTCATTTTTCAACAGTCTGTACATCACGTCGAGCCGTTTGTTTACTGGTGGATACTGTCTTCCTGAATCATTTTGGCAGATATGCAGTAAGATTATTAAATCGTCCAAGTTAGTGGGAAGGGCCTGAGACACTCATGAATTAAACATTCTGATGCAATTTTAGTGTATGGATTTTTTAGAAAGACATTATTAATAAGCGAAAAGTAAAAAAGAGAAACAAACTTTCTTAACCATAAGTTTATGAGCCATTTTATGGGTCACTTGGTAACTTGGGGTCTGAGGTAATTGCTGACCTTTGCCTATTTGTAAGTCCCCCTCTGCGTCCCTAAGTGTGAGACTTAAGTCTTGCTGAGGGCTTGTCACCCCTGTCTCTGTTTAAAGATAGTCTCTGCTGTCAGATGAGGATGGCCTCCATCCTTCTCTGGCTGTCCACTGATTCCTGGTCGATTACTTTAAACTCTTCACAGGTGATGCTGTGATGGATTTTGGTCTGGTGTTCAGACAGCTGATCTGTGTTCCCCATTGCTGTCACATGTGATGTCACACTCTCTTCCCTCTCTGGGTGGCTCCCTGTCTTTAGGATGTACCAGCAGAGAAGGTATGAGGGTATTAAATGTTTTTTGGTAAGTGCTGGCCCCATGTTGGTCCTGGTTGATTTTGGAGTTCTCCATCCTGGTCTTAAAACACAGGTGAGCTTCATATAATCCAATCTTTGTACTTGCTGGCCTGTACACAACCCTGGACATGCTGCATCTGCCTTTCTCTATCCTCCTCACTAACAAGATGTTCTGCTCTGTGTAGGACCACCGATCAACTGAACCAAGACCACACTCCAGTCACTGATGAAGACTGTGAAGATGTGTTTGAAAGCTCTGGAAAGTGTTAAGTAAGTGGATTTTGATTCAAGATGATGTCAAACTACTGTTTCCAGAGATGAAGTATGAACTCATAAGTGGAATAGATCCAATCACTGTGACTTCATGATAACAGTCACTTCTGGGTAGACAACTAGCTGTTGATTTGAATTGCGGAAATATATAAAATTGTAAAATTTGTTTATTTCTGTTGTCGTTTTCAGCCGTAACTGTTTGATGACAACATGAAGTAGCATGTGATCATGTGATTGTTTTCTTCACTGGTAAACAACCACCATAGCTGATGAAAATCTGACATGACTCAGACAAAAATCATGTTCATGGACAAAGTAAAGTATCAGCTTTATTTACGTCATGTCTAGTTATGTTTGCTGGCTGACTTCCTCGCTCGTTAATGTATCTGACATATCCTATTTCCCAGAAAGTTATAGTAACTAGCAGCTAGCCAGGAAACGTACTGTTATTTTGAATAAATTACGCATTTCTCTGGGTTTGATTATTGGTGGAAACATTTGGGATAATGTAAGTACACAACACAACAAAATATATAATATAGGTCTAGTTTTTAAAAAACATTTTAATACAGAAATGTTTCATATTATAGTTTTAACACAATGGAAAAAAAATACCAAAGAACTGCTATATACATAAAGTTATCCAAGGTTTGAGGTAGAGAAACCACACTGTAAATGTAAAAGAAATTAAATAGATAGACATGTATGGTTTATTGGAATGTACAGTATAATGGAAAAAACACAATGAAACTTAAATGTACATGTAATTTTTTGGGAAATTTAATCTATATTAATAAATAAAACATCTAGTTTTAACTCGGGTCTAGTTTATTCTGTTATAGCCAGTGTGTTACAGTCAAACATGGTAGCTACAGCCAGCTGTTCAACAAAGGTATTAACAAAGAGCTGATGCAGATTAGACAAACCATTCCTACTATCGATTTCCATAATGTTAATGATATGTTTAAGTGTGGGGGATGTTATGTGTGGAGATTGAATTTATGAAGCAGTAATTGTAAAGAAATTCTGCATCTGTTAGCAGTGGTGAGCTATTTGAGCCCATTTCCAATCTGTGTTTGATTCCACAGACATAGTTAAGGGAGGAAACACGTAATGAGCGTGACATCTTGTGTAATTGCTTTGCATATTATCCTCTTTCACACGTAATACAGGGGTTACGGGCCTTAAAGGACATTTTTCCCAATCAGCATATCATTACATATGCTAAACAAACCTCTTATCACACTCATCTCATGAAGACTCTAATTAGCATTTAAGGTTAAATTGCAAACATGTCTCCCCCATTTGCATGTATAAGTGAATCATATGGATTTCTCTGCAGGGGGGTGGTAATAGATTCTTCATTTAACCCCATGATAGCAGAGGACTATAACAAATGGGTGTTCAGTTTCTCCCCTCGACCTGCTGTCTGTGCCGTCAGCAGAAACAATTAGGCTTCCTTTGGTCAGACATGATAGTAAAATGGCTAATTACATTGTCTTCTTCTTCTGCCAGCATTCAGCTCGGCCAACTGGTGGACAACAAAATTAGCCATCCAGTTCACCAAAGCTGTCTTGAGGAAATTATTTTGTAGGACAGTTTTATTGTGTGTGAGCATACTGAGACCACAAGTTAGTTGTAAAGCTTCATATCTGTTTCTTAATGTAAATGTAGAAATTCCTTTTTAATATAAAATGTTGTTTCCTCCTCTGTTTGAATTCCATTTCCCATCTTCAGGCTCTTTCTCATGCTGAATTTATGAGATACTCACAATTGCCAAGAAGGGAATTCCTCACAGTGGATTGTGGGAAACAGACTTCAAATGTGTTTTAAATACAGACTGTGCTGTGGTAGTCTCTTTAAACTTTCTTTTCTCTCATGTCTAGCCTAATAAATAGAGCTGCCAAGCACCCAGCGTCTTGCAAAGTCTTGTGTATTTTGCTTTTATGCCACTAGCATACGTTTGGATATGATTTTTTTCTCAGCTTTGCTCAAACTGCAGCTCTGAATCAAGCAGAATAAACTGTACAAATAATCATGTGTTGCTGAACTACAGAAACAAAACTTGAAGAGAACCTCTGGTTGAATGTGATGGTTGCTTAAATTGAATTTTGGATTAATTGAGATTGATGAAGCCTCTCTAAGAGCAAGTTGGCCTAATGGGTAGACAGGGTGATTTATTTTGGGGTGGTAACAGGTTCCATCCTTTGCTTTTGTCATTTGATTGAATGTGGATCAAATCTAAAGATTTTTAGATCTCGAGATTACACATAATCATTGTTTCAACAGCTTTAAAGGATTATATTTTACATGTAAGCCTGGCTTGTATCACCCTGAAACACAATTATTGATATAATTTTAAAGGATAATTTAGTTTTTGTCATTCCTTTCAGTAATACTAACTGACTCACCAAATTAATTGCTGAGAACTCAATGTGACAACATTGCTAAGGAAGTAGAGAAAAGTGACAAAGACAGAAGTGATTTAAACAAACCTTATTTGAAATTTAAAAAACAAGGCTGACAGGTAAATTGCCCAAACTGCCTGTTGTGAGCGTCCATCACAGTCATCGTTTCTGGTTCTACCGTGACCTACTGCACCTACCATATGTGTGTGCGCACAGTTTTTGTGTGCAATGAACGATTATTACTGACATTTTGGATCCCCTTGTGTTGGGTTTTACCTCCAAAAATTGATTTATTGTTCTTCAAATTGTTTTATTGGGTTTTTATAATAAAAAGTACATTTTCAGAAATATTGCACTTTCTTGCAGTACTTGAACATTGAAGTGGCTAATGTACGAGATGACAATACTATCAGTGGCCCCAAGCCAGGTTGAGTTTGAAACCCCTGCTCCACAGCCTCATTACATGGGCATGAAAACATTTTACGAAGCCCGGAATTGACTTGGAAATCACCAACATGGATGAGGTAGGGGTTGCTGGTTAGGGACACTGATGACTGGATTAAAATCTGGATAAAGTTAAGAAAGCCTAATTCTAGAAAAAGTAGTCAGTAAAAATTAAAGTGGTTTAGATGGTTTGCTACCATCTGTCTGATGATCCCACATTGTTTCTTGCCCTGGAAAGACTTTGCTTTAGTGTCAATGGCCCTTTTCCCAGATCTCAGCAGTTAATTGGGAGAGTACCATGTTTCCATGGCCAACAGAAAGAATGGCCAAACTAAAAGTATGTTGCAAGATGAAAGTAGACCAGATATACCCTTTAAATGCTGCTGAAACAAACTATATCTCTACATAAACTTTTCAAACCAATTTATTTTAGTTTAAACCTAGATGTCTAGACGTGTTTTGATCTGCAAACCACCAAATTGATGCATAATGGGAACTCCTACTGTCTTGGAAGAGCGTCTGCTAAATGTCTTACATCGATTGTTACTGTAATAAAGATTTTCTGTAGTGGTGAAGACAGTGAACGTAGACTTGATCCAATCTGATGGGCTGTTTCAGCTCAAAACTACACCGACTGTGACTGTGTGTTTTCCTCTGACCTTTCTAGAAGCTCTTTAATGACACGACGCTCATACCCTGCTGCGTGTGGATCTCCCTCAATGAGAGAATGTTTTGCGGTGCTTTGACATTTAACCTTTGCTTACATCTGTTCTGGTCCATCGGCTGCCAAATCTGCTGATATAATTGATTTTTGTGTCACAGGCGAGCTTGGCATGTTAACTCCTGGTGACTTGGACATCCCTCTCAAAAGATCTCATTTAGCGCCTTTCTCTTGACATGTAGAAGTGGCTCTTGAACTTTGTGCCTTTCTGTTCTTTTCTGTTCTGCCCAAAGTGTGCTGACTGTGCCGGTATGATTATCTCTAAAGGTAAAGTGAAGAGGGTGCAGTTGTGTTTGCTGTGTCAGCCGATAAGGCAAGCTGCTCAAAACAAACTTGGTGTGCTCAGAATGCCATAATTCACTGCACCCCTCTTTATTATACAGCAGATAAACTTACACTTATATCCCAGCAAGCAATAGACACCATTTCAATGTCTCAGCTAGCTCATGTAGCCCCGATTTATTCTGGCAATGTATAACCAACTTCTTGCTGAAGTGATCTTGAAATTCTTGAAATTCTAAATGTCTAAAACCAGGCTGCCCAAACTGGGGCCCACTGGCCAGAGTTGGCCAACTATAAGATTCAGTTAAATACTGTACCATGAAAATCTCATCCCATTACAGTCTTAGCATGAAATGTGCTGGCAATAATTGATCAATTGCTTAAAATCAACTTCCAAGCAAAATTACCATAAATGTTCAAGTTCCAGCTTCTGAAATGTGAATATCACAGCTTTTCACTGTTTTTGGGGGGTGCAGGTGGTCATCCAAAGTTAAACATTTTAAGACTGCACTTTGGGAAATCATGATGGGCATTCTTCACTATTCTAACATTTGATATGATGAAACGATAATAATTATTATAAATAATACCAATTAAAATATGTTTTTGAGGATTCATTATATTTCATGAGGTAAAATGCCCTTTAAATATGATCCCTAATAAGTCATTATTTTTCATCATCTGAACATGGCAGCCATAGTGACAAGTCAGTCAATAAAGGGAACTAAGGATCCTAGGCCCTCTTATCAGTTACGTTTGTATGTGTATTGTATAATTTTTCCTTCCTGATTTATTAATAAAACTAAATTTTAATTCACTAGAATCTGACACAGAGCACATTTTTAGGCAGCTCATACTGAAGGAAGAGCAGTGAGAAAAGGTCAATTTTAAGCCCAACTGGAATCACAGAAATTTATGTGCAGTCCAAAATCACTTTCAAATTGATTTCCATTTTTATTACTCCAAGGAGGAAGAAATGCTCCTTTAGCCTCCAGTCCTCTGTGTGGGCAGGCCAGTGTGTTGATTACAAGCTTAGCTGGCTGAGGCACCTGACACATTGTGGCAAACCTGCTAGCTAACAAGGCAAGTATGGACAGCATTTGGTAGCAGTGTGACCGACTGACCACACCATTTAGCTTCTAAAATGACTAATGAAGACATTTGCTGTTCACTGCTCAGTGTACTATAGCTGACCAGCTAGTAAGCTATCTAGTGTGCATGTAACGTTAGAGGTGCAATTTTCCCCAGAGGATGTTTGCTTGGTTGCTTGTTCAGCAAGCCAAGGTGCAACACAATGTGTCCATGTTTGCAGATAATAAGAAAACATTAGCTAGAAAGATAATGTGGGTTGCAGTTCAAGGTTTGTGGCTATTCTAGTGTTGTGCCTCAGACTTCTGCGTGGCTTTTACCTACGTTTGTTGGCTGCACCTTCAAATTTATTTGTGCATTTAAATTCGATATTCAGACAGACTGCACAGTCTACTGCCCTGACTTGCTAGGATTAGTAATTTACAAATGCAAATTATTCTGGAATCTCTCAGCTCCTTTTTGATTTGATCAACACATAAAACACAATATCACGATACTCAAGTGTATCGATATATTCTTACACCCTTACTATGAAACATGACCTGCAATCAGTCAGAGCAACAAAATGTGTAACATAGCACTGATTGACATGTGGACATTGAGGCGGTGCTTAGTCTGTTTTCAAGCAGGAAAAAAAAAATAGCAGCCTGGTTGCAAACTATTTCAAAGCTAAAGAGTGCTCCAAAATGTATCTCTGAAAACATCTGAGGCAAGAAAGAGACAATACAGTCACATAATCTTGATTCATATTTGAGAGTTGTCAGCACTACATAGTTTGACAGTTTTACCTGACTTTATATACTAACATTATATCCATTGGTATGCAGACTAGTTTTGACCAACAGGTTTGCAGGATAGATGAAGGCTTTGAATAAATGTTTTTTTTTTTTGGTTGACCTGAAGGTCTCGTGTGAAATTGCTTCGTTTCTTTTAAGCAATGATGTTGGAAAAGATGCATTTCTGTGAATGTTTGACCTGATGAACCTGGATAAACTAGGACTGAAAGCAAACAAATGAAATGTGCATTACTGTGTGTGTGTGCAGAAGTGTTGCTTTTATTGTGCTACAGGCATCACGTCTTCTGTAGAAATTCATGTTCACTTCTGCTCATATCCTTTTTATTCTACTTTTTGTTATCACGTTTTGAAGCGAGGCTGTTTGACATGCATTAGATGGTTCTGTCCATTTACACTCTATCAAAATAAAAGCCTGGGCCCATCTATCCACAAATGCTGCTGTTATGGATATAATCTAGATAGATCTGTCTGCCTCAGTTGCTATGAATTGGAGCAATTTTCTGATCCTGTCGTGCCGAAAGCTGGCAGCATACAGAAGTGTTTTTTCTTTTGTAAGAAAGTTTACTACAGTATCTTGCCACAAAGTTTCAGTAGATATATATGATGTGAAAGAAAACAACGGCATGACTTTAACAGTGCACTGGATTAGTAAACTGGGCAGGTGATGAGGAGGCTGGCTAACTGAATGGACAAACCAGTAATCTGCATTTTTCAAGGACCAGTTGCAGAATTGGAGAAGTACAACCTGACATTTAAACTGATAGAAGGTGTTGCAACTGGAATTATGCCATTGGCAAAGGCCGTAACATAATCATGGATCAAAATTCATTAATTTTTAATTGCTAAACAGGCTATAAAATAATAATAATTCATTATTACAGTGTAAACTGTAACAAGGGTCTTGTTCCATTATCACATCACTAGACCCTTGAGATCACAGATGGCCCCTGTGGATCCATCACCTCTGTGTTCTCCATCTTCCGGCCCCTTGGTCGAGCCTTCTCTTATTTCTATTAAATGCTTCGATGGGAGTTACAAGCCACTCAATCATTTCCCTCCTCTTTGATCGAAGCCAATGAAAAAAGAGAGCCGTTATTGTGCTGGGACTCTGGGGTGAAGAGGCTATACCCCTGGGGGTCAGCTGCTAGCTCACTCAGATATTACATCATGTTTATCCAGGAGGGGGTACAGACTCATCCTCGGCCATATGTGCCAGCGTCCTGCAGGATGACTTTGATCTTGACTACCTACGGACCTGCTGCTCCCTGGGTCAGATACAAGTGAAGCTTCCCCAGGGTCGGATACAAGTGAAGGCCATAACTTCTCGCAGATTAAAGCTGCTAAACCTCCTTCACCAGAGGCCAGAGATGCTATTAGCTGCCCTTTGACCTTTGACCTGTTTTCAGCCCTCATGTCTGAAAAGAAAAAATAAAACCCCTGTTAACCGTGGTTGCAGAGGGACAAGCAGCAGCATGGCTTTGAAGCAAAGGGTGTTATGAAAGTATCAAGTCAGCGTGAGACCTGTTTCTGTTTTTATCCCTCTCTTTCCGTCTCTCTCTGACCATTTCTCGCTGTCAAGGTGATGTTGCCGGGCAACAGCCAAAGGGAAATAGGATTCGGCATGGCAAGGTCAAGACTGAATGCCTCACACATCCCTCTTTCTCACATACACACACACACACAACTCTGGCAGTGAACCTTGAGCGAGATGCTGCAAATCCCCTGAAATCCTCCTTGACTTTTTATTTTCATCTGATTCCGAGCCGCCCAACTCTTTGGCCTGCCTTTATCCGTTGCAGACATTGCATTTCTCCAGCCACTTGTAATAAAACTGGGGGTGGGTGTAGGTAGCTATCTTAATGTGCCCAGAGACTATCCCTCATTCCCAATGCAGAGGTGAGGAGGGATTACCGTGCTGACCTTGAATGGACGTGGGTGAGAGAAGTGATAATTCTGTCGTTTGGTCATCACCCAGTCAGGCTTTGATAGTGGTGAGTATGAAAAGCTCAGGTGCGAAGATCGTTAATGGGGGTCAAAGTTTTTAAATTAAAGGGTTTTTAAAGTATGCCACAAATAGGCACATTTCCGACTACTGCCTCTCCTGTACAAACTAGCACCATCCTTTAGTCGCTTTTCTCCAGTTTATGGACCAAATATAGTGTCACCATAGTATAATAAATAGTGGACATTATGCCACTCATAGGTTTCTCAAGAGCCATTGTGAAGCTCACAGCGCAGTGTTTCTGGCCATTACCATTTTGGCAGTGCCTGATTTGTCTAACTCCAAAAATGAACAAAGAGTGATTCATTCTTTTAATCTTGTTAATCTAAGTCATCCTTTAATCTTGACCATACTCAAGCCACCTGGCTGATGTATATGATTCTCTGTCTTTATATATCTTTTTGCATCATACATACCCTGTTTAAATGTTGTTATAATGTATGACGTTTTGGTTTTACATTAAAGTTGTTCTCCTAGTGACTAGGAGTTTTGACCTCTTAAGTCTTTTTCCTCTTCTCCATGCAGCTTGGAAGTAGCTGGAGTCATGCCAGAAGCCCTTACTCTGCTGCTACAGTTTCTGAAACTTTTATGGTGCATTAGGTGTATGCAGTGATTGGCTAACATGCATGATGGTGGTACTTTCTTTTAATTTAACCTCATCCTTTATGAAATACCTTTCTTATGCAGTTCCCTGCTGCTTTGTCACATTTAATCTCACTTGCAGTTCCATATATGACTAATTTTGTTGTTTTTGTTTGTCTTTTTGATATAAACATGAAATATGTCTTGAATCTCGGTTAACAGATGTGTAAGAGAAACCCTTGGAAGCAGATGCTCTACTGTCATTAACTTCTCTTCCACATCAGATTTTGCTGAATCACGAACATCCCTGCTCTCAGTACTCTGCAAGTTGTCTTTTTCTTCTCTCATCCAGTGAATTCTTCCACTCCAGTTACATACCGAATGCAAGATAAGCTAAAGATATTGAAAATCACGCCATCAATTTTCTATTCAACTGCATTGACCCAAAACATGTATTTTACTTTACATATTACACCCCAAACCAAGCAGCAGCTAGTTTAAAATGTATAGTGATGATTTCACTGTCTTTAAGTCATTCTGAAACATTATAAGAAGCCAAATTTTATTCTTCCAGTGTCTTGTTTTCTGCTGTCAACTTTGATGTTGGTACAAAACAGCACCTGTTATCTTTTGATGTTGCACCCATAAGCAATCCAGAGAAATGCAAATAAAATTCATTCCAGATGGGTGTGAGCTTGTAGTGTTGGTTGGAACAGCGAGTTCTTTGCGTGTATCCAAAATAAACCCAAACCATTTCATTCTTTAATCTGCCAGAGCAAGTTGCTCCGAGTGAGCAGATATGGGTGCTCAATTTTGAGCAAAGAAAGATCAAAATGACACATAGCTGTTGATGAGGAACAAGTCTGTGACATTTCAGCTTTCACAAGCCAACTCTTTCAACTTGATGCTGTTATTTTTTCCAGTGCAGGTATTTAATTTGTCTGGCAGGTATGCAGGGAGAGAGGAGCGGAGCAGAGGGAGAGCAGGCAGGCCTCATGGGCATCAGGCAGGAGGGTAAACAAGCTTCAAAGCCCCAGCAGAAGCCTCAGACTTGACCCAGGGTGAAGCACGACTCATTAGTTACATGCCAGGCAGCATCTGGAGTAATCACACTTAAACACCATGGACTATATCACTCTGAACTCCACACACAGCGAGCGGAAACAACGTGCTAACAGGGCATAACATTTAGGGATAATGTGCCTTTTAAATTGAAAAAAACAAAACAAAAAACCACATCCAAAAACCATACTGAATTTGTTTTAAACTGCTACAAGGAACTTGTATAGTGTGTTGATTTTGGGAGCCCTTGTGGACAAAAGCAGTAGTATTTCCACCATAATAACCACAAAATATAATGTCACAACATCTGAAGAAAAATCTTGTCCTGGTTCTTTTTAACTGCTAATGCAACTTTGCCTGCAGGCAAAATGTAAACACAGGCTTGTTTCATTTGATTTCACAGACAATCCAACCCAATGGGTATAAAAAAGTCAATCATCTAATTGGCAGTCTTGTTTACTTACATCAGCATTAAACTGAGAATGTTTCATAACGAGTTAAAAATCCCTTGTAGTAGTTTTTATCTGAGACGTAATTCAGAAATATTCATTTGATGCTCTTAAATTCAATGACTTTTCTCTTTTCCTTAAAGTTGTTTGCTTAAATAGGCAGCTCACCCCAAAATCAGAAATGCATATTTTCTCTCTTCCATGTAGTGTTATTTATCTATCTAGATTGTTCTGCCGTGAGTTGTTGGGTTTTGGAGATATCGACTGCAGAAATGTCTGCCTTTTCTTGAATATAATGAAGGCACTCGCCTTGGGGTGCACTCATAGTCCTGACAGTTTTAGTCTTTGACTTCCTCCTGTGGGGCTTTGAAGAACTGTTTGTGCAAAATTTGTAGATATGATAAATCTAACAGTGAATTAAAATACCCTAAATATCCCAAATCCCCTGAATAAAGTGCAAAAACAATACATGTACAGGAAAGAAAATCTGTCAAATAAGTGTGTCTCTGTAAAACTAGAATTGCTTCACTTTACTGAAGGAGTCTGATTGTAATAATTTAGGAAAAATAACAGTTGCGTCAGAACTTTTTTTTTTTCAACCAGACTAAACCTATCAACCATATCACCACATTAGCTGGGTCAGTGGGGCTAAAATCACAGCTCAGCTGAGGAATACGCCATCAGTGTTTCCATCCTACACTCTCACAAGCACAAGCCTCTCATCCATTTTGATTTTGAGGCGAACTGTTTCTTTAAATTCATCAACTTCTCTCATGTTTAAACCTATGAGAGTCAACATCTCTCCATTTTTTCCCTCTGTGCTAGATTTCATTTTATTGAATGAATTGAATTTCCTTGCTGATACATGCAACTAAAGGCACTTCTGCAAGATGAAAACACAGCATTTCTCCAAATTCATTTTTCATGTTTTAAATTAGATTTTTGTCCAGAGCTACAGTAAGATACATTTCAGTTTTACTGACAACTTTTGCTTCCCAGGAACAACCTCCATATTCCACATAGATCAGATAAACCTGGTTGTACAGTATACCCGAGGTACTTGCACAGAAATCCATCAACACATTCTCTTATCATCAGAGGAAATCATTGATTTATTACAGGCGGAGAATACTGTCCTTGTCAAAGCGTACCAAGCGGTCCTGCTATCACTTTGATCATGTAATGACAAAATACGGTGATGAAAACCTCAAAAGGTGTTGTCGCGTGTCCGCCTTCTGCCAGAGACCTCACGGCTGAGACCATCATTCCCTCCGACGGCTTTGCCGGTCATTCGATGATGGATAACCGGGCGGCAGATGTTTCAGGAAGTAGCCCATTGATAACAGTCCCAGAGGAGAGCCCCCTGATTGGAGTTCATCATCCCTCCCCCCTGCCCCACCAGCCCATCCATCACTGGCTGAAATTGGAAGCTGCCCTTGACTGTCAGCGACCAAGTATTGATGGAATAGGTGCTGATGAGATGCACTGATTTGAGCGCTGCGCGGAATCCTCACAGGGCACAGAGAGGCACACAGTTTAGATTTGGGGTGTTTATCTGATGTCCCTCACATGCTGTGACACAATGTCCCAACATGTGTGTAAATCTGGACTTGGCAGTTTCACACATCGGCAGCTGCAACTGCTTGAGAAAAGTGCAAAACACACCAGATACATCATGTGGTGTTGAATCATATGACGCATGTCACTTGACGCCTGTGTGCACAGGATGTGCTGGGCATGCAAAAGACAAGTCAAGCTGGTGACTCAAGTGAATTTTTCTGGAGCTTCAGATAGTGGAGTATCCTGATGTGGTGCAGCGTTTCTTCACAAGCAGTGCTTAGAGTTGTATATAAAACAATAGGAGAGGTTGTTTTGATAGATGCATCAGCAGTAAAGTTGTACTGTGCTATACTTACTGTGGTGTACTGTGTTGTGCTTTGGCATAATAAAAGCCCCATGTGTGTACTAGTGTGTCAGTCAGTGCTCACCAGAGAAGTCCATGCTTTCCTTTACAACCCTCCTCTCTTTACTCACCTGATGTGACTTTCATACACATTTCTCCTATGGTCATTTCTCTCCGGTCAGCAGTCGACATGGACAGAGAGAATTATCTTAAAGTAAACAGCTTGGTCAGCTCCTCCACGGTCCTTGCTGCCCACAGGTTTACAAGCAAACGTAGAGATAAATCTACTTTTTAATCCCAAAAGTTTAAAAAAAACAAACCCTGAGCTCTCGTCTGGCTGATCTGCAGGCCTGCTGTTTCTCTGTGGATCACTGCTGCAGAGGTTGACAAGCGGGAGTAAAAACAAATTTGCTTTTTAATCCTGAAAGTTTAAAAAACAAATGCTGAACTCCCATCCGGCTGGTCTGCGATTTCCTCATGGGTTACTGCTGCAGTGGGTTGCATCATGGTTACACTGAAATCTTTTAGTTATTGCATATTGAGTCAATGTAAGAGTTAAATGTAACTCTGAAGCACTAGTTAGGGGGACCCCTAATTGCCACCAAGTATTTCCCACAGTGACTATAAGCCAAGCCATGTTGCATACTCGTGTTAAACGATGCCCCCGCGTCAAATAAATGAGGTTCGTGCATTTGGAAGTGAGCCCTGCAGCTGTTTTGGACGGCTCTGAACGCTGTGTTTTGCTGTGTTTTTTATAACAGGAGGTCGCATTGACGTGAATCCGTGCCTGACTTACTAATATGGAAATGTTCCGGCATAATGCTCTGGGCCTGCCCTCTCCCCCACTCTGGTTCGGAAGTTGTATCTCTGTGCGCTGCTCTGCTGTCTACAACGATTTCACAGTGTTACGTTTGAGCAGTGGCTCCCAAAAAATATTTGCTCTGGTGTGAGGGAAAGTTAACTTTGTTTAGCATTCAAGCACCAGGCAGAAGTGGATAGAATTGCTTTTTCACGGCCAGCAAAGTAAAAACACCTCCGCGTTTGTCTGTCTACGGCATTTCACATGGGACCGTTTGTCAACATGGGCCAGTACGAAGCTGGATTAGCCGAAAACGACACACATACACTGCACAGGTAAACAGGTTATGACAATAACGAGCTGCTCCTACCATTTAGAGACGTCATGAAGTAACCTTTGTTCTGGAGAAACTTCAGGCTGTCCAGTCTGTACCTCCGGATCAGATTCAGGATCCAACACATACAGCTGTATTTCAAAACTTGTCATTTTCAAAAGAGTAGAGTAGTAAAGTTTGCTGTTTACTCCTGCAGAGCCCGAGGCTCTGCTTTCTGCACCGGTAAAATGAGGAGGTGGGGCTCGGCACCGCTCGGCAGTAATTCGGAAGTCCTCGGGAATGGGCTGGGGGGTGGAGTAAATTACACAGACCGTTTTTCGCGGGATGAGGAGAGATGCAGAGAGAGAGAGACCGTCCTGAAGATCTACAAAGCTTTGTGTGCGGGTAATTGCATGTAGCTGCTCTATAGGAGTCCAAGACTCAGTACAAACGCCCGAACATGAGCATAATATGTCCTCTTTAATATGGGGGAATAAGATACAGTTCTTCATTACAGCTTTATATTTTCACCAAAATGCCCCCCTTGTTCACTTAAGCACCTTTCGGATTACCAAAGTGCCCCTTTGGTTAGATCTAGGGTCCTCCTTGTGCAAGCTCAGGACAAAAATAAAACCTAATCCTGATCATAATGCTGTGGTGGTTGTGGTCTCCTGCCTTTAAGAGAGTTCTACCTCACCACTGCACTGAATTACCATTTTATTGGGTAGAGTTTTGGCTTGTCACCTTTTTTATAGTCACGTCATGACGATGGAACCATATTTTTGAGTGTGAAAGATGCGGCCCTAGACCATAAAACACCTGCTCTTAGAATGGAGTTTAGTTCCAAAACAGCAAAATAGCATCTCAATGATATAAAAAGTGACAGATGTCTGAAATCAATTACCTGATGATTCAGTAATGTTGTTGTATCTCAGGTTCATCCATTTGATGAAGGCAGACTATTTATTTAAGGATGCTGATTGTTGATAGGCAAATACATAGCATAGTTCCTCACCTGATGGGTCAGAGGATTTGTTTTTCGAATAGCTAAACAGCTATACTTTTTTATTTTATTTTAGGCTTTTAAACTAAACTTAGAGTGGCTGTTTTCACCCAGACAGGGGTGGGTCACATCACTTTGAAATGTACAGTAGTCAGTTACTGAATACAAATTACAAACCAAATTTTGTAATTAGTAACATAGTCCATTGGATTACAATAAAATGTAATCTAATCTTAATATTTTTGGATTACCACAAAATCAAACATTGAAAATTTTGTACCTTATACTAAAAAGTTGCAACTCAAAAAAACTGAGCTCCACAAATATTCCCTTTTCCTTTGAAACATCTCAAAACATGTTCAATGGAAATAAAATGCAGTTTTTCATAGGGCACTTTTATGTGAAGCAGTTGTTTAAGAAACCCCATACATCACATACATTTAGTTAATAGTGTTGGTTATCATGAAAAAAGTTTCATAAATTCAGTTTCTATATTTTAAAGATGAATCAAGTAATCCTTGAAAATGTAACTAATTACACAGAATGTGAAATGTAATCTGGGTTGATTGTTTATTTTTTAAGATCTGACCATGTAATCAAGATTACATGTAATCCATCACTACCCAACTCTATGCGCTGAGCAGTTCAACCGAAGAGTGATATTTCCCAATAAGAGTAAAGTTTCATTTTTATAGTACTTAAAGTCGACCACTGAGAATTATCTTGTGACCCCTTGGGGGCGTCCTGACCAACCACTTATTTAATACAGAAACCATGCGGCAAATTCTTTGTAAAGGCTATAATGTTTAGTTTTTGTCCTTTGTAAGGCCTATAATGGTCAGATTTTCCAGGGAGGTCTTTCTATAGTCCTTGGTTGTTGTGATGGTGCATTGTCCAGTTACAGTAGCCTTCTGGCCACTCTTTCAGGCTGAAATGTGACCTTTTTGGCATTCTGTACAAAAACACAAAACACTGTAAAGTTCTTGTCACCGAAAATGTCATGAAAATAAGAAACACTAAGTGAGAAACTCCAGGATTACCCGTGTAAAAGAGTCTTGCTAGGTAGATAATGTTGCCTTTCTAAGCAGACAAAGAGATCTGCCCTTGGTGTGCTGCTGTTGTTCGTATTTTCAGCCGCAGTGTTACTCTTTCGAGCCTGTTGGCGGGGTGCAAAAAGCATTCAGCTCTGAAGGATTTGAGAAACAGTGCAATCGTCCTGAATTTAAATGGGTTCAGGGCCCAGCGTACAGATGGCTGCGTACACAGCCAGATACGACGTTCAATAGTTCAGAGCCCGCTCTTTTCTCTCTTTAATCGCACCCTCTCTTTTTCTCATTGCTGTCTTTTGCGGCCTCTTTATCACTCTGCTTCTTTACACACCTTGTACATGTACACTCACAAACACACACCCAGAAGCTCACACTGTTTTACTCTTTTTCATTCTGCCACTGTCTCTCTCACCCTCAACCAGCATCGCCTCTCTTTCTCTTTCTCTGTCTAACATCCCCCCTTTTCCTCTGCCCCCCCCTTCCTATTTCCCAGTACTGAGGAACGAGATAAAGAAATCGTTTTTCTTTCACCGCCAATCAGGTCAGCACAATTACACAAACCAGCAAACACGCTTCTCTCTTTGTGTCTCTCTAACAGGCCCTCTCTTTTCCTGCCCTCCTCCTTTTCCAAGTTTCCAAACACAAAAAAATGAGATAAAGAAATCACTTTTCGAGGTAGGTGCATACACCTCAAACTCGAGCTTCATCCGCCATTTTCCTTGTCTGTCACCCTCAGCCTTTTGTTTGTTCTTCCTCAAACGCTCACATGCCTGTGTACACTACCTCGAACAGTTATTTTCCTTTAATTCTCATTGTGGCACAAACTCAAACTGTGGAGGTAAAACAGTCCAGATTTTCATGTTTCACCTAACAAAGTCTGACACAACAAGAGAGCGCCGTCACTGCAGTGCAACAGAGTGACAGATTAACTCCAAAGACCCAGATTCAAACAAATGGGGACCAGTGAAGGCTTCCAGACACCTCAGATCTCATCTGATGTTGCGGGCCACCCGGGGAACCAGATGCTTGGAATATGAAATGTGCTTAGATAGGGCAGCTCCACTTCTTGGTGTTGAACATTATTCAAGGCCATGGTCATGCATGCTAAACTGTGCTTTTCTTCGTGTCACCTTGATGTTTTCAGAACTGGCAATCTAACTGGTACTGAAAGGGGAGCACCAGTTTCGTTCATGTGTCTTGCAGTCGTCAAAAAGAGATTTGAACAGATTTGAACTAGAAGAGTGCACTCAGACTGCAAATCCCCGCCAGGTGACAGATGGTGAAGCACCTACTGCAATGCCACCACAACTGCCACATGCAAAAAGCGTAGATTTGCAAAGTTTGGCCAACATTAACATGACTTGTACTTATGTTGTCCTGAGCTGAAACAAGATTTCAAACTGTAGCAGTTGTTGATACCTTGTGGCCCATAGTGGCTGGTTAATAGAGTGAGAAGTCAGCTCTCAATGGTCGTATAAAACAGAGCAGTCAAATAATAGAATTACTGCCTCATAGTTGTATGTCTCTACCAATCAGTCAAGTTGTCTGTCTAGACTCATAATGTATGTAGTGAAGGAATTTAATATGGAACTTACCACTATATTGACCTGCAGGAATTTAATAAAAGATATTGAGTGTATTTTATGGCAAAATGGAAGCTCCCACTGTACATGTATGATTCCAGTGAATACTTTGCAGTAAGAAACATGCTGTCTTCACTTAGAGACTATTTTTACAGAAGAGCATAGAGGACTGATAAAGGGCCAAACATTATGATGTCACAGTGAACTTGACCTTTGACCCTTTGGATATAACATGTCATCAGCTCATAATTTATTATTTAGATAGTTGTGCTAAATTTTGTGAAAATTAGTGCATGAATTCTTGAGTTAAGGCCAAAATGTGTTTAGTGAGGTCACTGTGACCTTAACCTTTGATCACCAAAATCTAATCAGTTTAAATGTTTGTACAAAGAAGAAATTCTTGAGATATCGCATTCACAAGAACAGGACAGACTTGAAAACATATTTCCTGCGGCCACAGCTGTTGCTTTCATGGAGCCATAAAAAAAAAAAAGTTTTTTCAAGGTTTTTCAAAGAATTGTAAATCAGAGAGGTCCTTCAGCACACAGTCAGGAATGTGCACGAAAATTAGGTTGATCGGTCCAGTAGTGTGTGAGATTAGCTGCAGAAAGCTGCAAAACCTTTGATCAAGCACACATGTACAAACCTTGTCAGGCGTAATCAACTCTCCAGTATGAACAAGTATGACAAAGTGTCAACAGAAACCGGACATTAGGAGTTTTACAATAGTAGAATTTATTGCACTCCTGTTGTATTGGATTGTTATGTATTGTTCATGGATTTCTGTTTGCCATTTTACATAGGGCTGAGTATATGACTGAAATCAACAAGATTTTTTTTCAAGAACTAAACTATCCCTCCCAACTTGTTGGCTTGGTCACAAAGCACACATTTAGGTGAAACTATTGGGGCACGCTCACTGTGCATCAGAGTTTAAAAAATTCAGCAGAATCAGGTGCACTTTAAAAACTAATTAATAAACAACCATAATTTTAGAATTTCTAATCCTACAATTATTATTG